>JAHHFK020003736.1:20000-162621 GCA_024533555.2 Aedes koreicus
AAAATCTGCGATCTCTGAAAAACTACAAGGTTCAGCCCAATGGGATTGTACGCAAAGGTAACGTAGGACTATGTAGCAATGTGCAATACCCTAAACAGGTTACCCTAATAAACATGTTATATACAAGAACGATATTACAGATGGTTTAACCAACAATCAACCTGCAATTAGCGATTTGAAATTGATTCACTGTTGTAGAACCCCTTGGTCCGAAGTACACCTTGTAGCCAGCACCTTGCTATACATATTTGCGCCTTTGTTTTGATTTGCTGTGTTATTTTGGAAGAATATTTGAGAGTGTGTTCTTGTGAGTTCATTATTAGGAGCGTATTATTAAGCTTGGGACCGAGCTTGGGACTGATGTGCTAGTACTGACTGAGCCAAGAAAAAATCGTATTGGTTCGGGACCTACTCGTCTTAGAGTTAGTCTATGGTTTACCCGTACCGGTTACAGTTGGGATGATAACCCGAATTGGTGGTTAGGTGCTGCTCATGGTAATTGTTTATGCGGGTAGACATTTAGGACATTTTTACCCAAGAGACTGGCTTCATCCACCACCAATTGCATACGATTTCTTCTAAGCCTATGTGTGTACAACACTGCAAAATGTGCAAATGTCGAAAACACTATGGCTTCGACATACGATATTTTTCGCAACCGCTCATTTCGAACAACTCTCTTTCCAGTTATTTTGGAGGCCTTGAAAGGGGCCGTTTTGGGGTCAGGGGAACAGCTAGTGCAGCCACCACACTTTGTCATGAAGCTGAAGCTTAAAGCTTGAGCAACTCACGAATATAGTTTGCAGCCATATGCTGCGACATTTTACTTTCACTTCCTCAAACTAATTTGTTTCTTATCGAATGGTATGAACTCTATCCATCGCACTAGAACGCAAGAAACACTTTTAAACACTGATTGGAATTCGAAGATAATATTACCAACGAACTTCACACTTCACATGCCGTCAAACAGAAACTATAGCCCTAAACAGTGGACTGTGATTTAAAACCACAATCAAAGACCCTTATGATTTGAATATATTTTTTAACTTATAATGTATCGATAATAAATTATATACTCTTTTTCGTTGTTTTGAGTTTCGTTTGTGTGGAAGATCCCCCCTTTCAGAGGGAGGGGGGGGGGGGGGGGGGTTCTCGAACAACAATAGAAACATTTTTTGCCTTCAAAAACTTCCACATGCCAAATTTGGTTCCATTTGCTTAGTTAGTTCTCGAGTTATGCAAAAATCCAGTTTCATTTGTATGGGAGCCCCCATTCTAGAAGTGGAAAGGGTCTCGAACTACCAAATAATCATTTCTTGTCTTCACAAACTTCCACATTAAATTTTATTCCATTTACTTGTTAGTTCTTGAGTTATTAGAAGTTCCTGTTTCATTTGTATGGGAGCCCCCCTTTCTAAAGGTGGGAGGGGTCTCAAATTGCCATAGAAACCTTTCTTGCCTTCAAAAACTGGAATGCATTTGGTTCCATTTGCTTGTTAGTTAATTTGCCAAAATTTGTGTTTCATTTGTTGAGAGCCCCCATTCCATAGGGGGGAGGGGGGTCTTAAACCATCATAAGAAGCTTGTCCGGTCCCAAAAGCCCCTGCTACTTCACGCAGTCGGTTAAGTAGTTTCTATGTGTTAAGGGTCGGTTGATAGTTCATTTTATTAAGAATTCAATGGCAATTTTTTTTAAATTATAGTTTTCAACTATCATTAGATGAGTAGAAAATTTGCAATCGATCGGTGAAAAATTTTGAAAATCGGTATGAAATGACATAGTTATTAACTTTCAAAACCTAAGTTATTTCGTGACGCTCCAAATTTTCGTACTCGCAACGTGTACCCCTATATTGAAAACAAAGACGTAGTCCTACGTCAAAAAAAAACTTCTGATCTCTGATGTTGAATAATTGGCAGGTGTTGGCGAGTTAAACAACAAGAAATACAACACCGGTTTTGCTGAAGCAAATCAAGTATAACGTTGTTCCAAAAATAGACCACCGCTGAAGATGCCCTTAGTGGTCAATATTTTGCAACTGTTATAAAACCAGACCAAAATATAGAACACCGCTGAAAATGCCCTAAGAACGTTATCGGAGTTTTCACATGAATTAGAGAGCGTGTCACTGTTTACCTTCTCCGTTGTTCACTTATACCTTGATCATAAAAAGGTCTCATCCAATCAACAGAATGTCACACACGAGTGACAGCTCCGTTTTTTTTTCTCTTCTCTTTTTCAAACCAACCAAGCAACGCTGAAATGACATTCCTAATGTACGAGAACACTTTTTCAAAAAATCCTTGCCCCAACAAAAATGAACTGTCAACATCAGTGCGACTTTCACCACGCTGCTGGAATGAGAATCCACTTCTATCATTATTACTCTCGTCCTGCTGGCACTGCAGGAGGAACATCAACACCATTGTGGAACATGCCATTGAGTCCATCCATTTATTACGTCTTACTTTCTTTCCCTCTTTCCATTGGCATTCATACCTCAGGACGTGACGTATTCAAGAACTCGCCTTTTTCTAGTGTCAAGGACCTCACCTGTCAACCCTGAATTGCTGCACCAGGAATGAACCCTCTTCAAGAACATCCTTTTAGATGAATCCCCCGCTGCGATAAAAAAAAAAACCTTGCTACTGCGGTCTCTTCGCTCAACGGGATTAACTGCAATTCAATACTTCATGCTTAGTCCAGTCTTCACTGCATTGTCCTCTTGCTGCATTGTCCTCTTGCTGCTTACAGCAGTGACAGCAGCCGGTTCTTTGCAATTAAAAAAAATGCTCGTTGAAAAGAAGTTCTCCTCTTGAAAAGATTCTCTCGAGGTAAAAATCATTATTTCTTAATTTTTGTGGCATTTTTTCCGGTCGTTGCTGCACAGAAATCGCTCGATGGTTGGTTGGTCGGTATGGAACAACTGAGCAGAACAAAAAAATAAAAAAATAAACTGCCCTGACCACGGAAAAAGGAACCTCGTTATCACGATGTTAACAAGTTTGTTTTTGTACGAGATGGAAAAGGACGTCCGGGGGTTGAAGAAGATGAAGGAGGCAGCATTTTGACTTTCTTTTTTTTTTTTTTTTTTATTCCGAATGAATTTCGAAAGTAGGAGGAGACGCGCCTCAAGCTTATGAATTAGGGATGCTTTGTCAGGTGCGCTGGGATAATTTGTTTTGACGTTGGTATTTTCGTTTATTTTAATTAGAAAATATTGATCGTCTTAAACCGCTTACTGTGAGGTTCAGCAAATTAAAATTCGATTGTCAAACATTGACAACGAAACAATTCGTAGTTTTTTTTTTTGCTAACGGTAATGATTTGTACATTTAACGTGGAAATTGTTTGTACTATGAAGTGGAAACAGTAACCTTTTTTGTCATCAGGCAAGACAAACTTTTCTATAAAAAATTCGAATTTGCAAACGGCAATGAAGATTTCAATTAGAAATTAAATTTTCAATGTCAAAAGAAGTTTTGAAATATGCATGAACCTTTCATGCCTTTTCTTAATTTCTCATTTATAAACCTTCCTTTTCCAAGAACCACGCCAATCTGGCTTCACTCTATTGATATGGAGAAAATAAAAGAAAACCAGAAAGAAATTCTCTCACACGCATCCTCCCCTCGGTCGGGATTAGAGTGCGTTCCGAATAAATAAAACCGTTTTCGGACGATTGATTTTTATTACACCTCACTCCCGATCGTCTTTGTTATGGTGACGGTGATTTGTATCGCTTGCTTTTTCTCCTCCGTCCCGGACTGAGCGCATTCCGCCGGCCACCACTTCTCCGGAATTATCCAACTAGCCGGCACATGGGTTCGTCTTGATGCGTCGCCCGACCCTCTTCGATAGGCGTATTTATGTTCCTTTAATTTATTTGAAGGGAAATTTTTCCAATTTCCAAGAAGCCGTTTCGCTTTCTTTCGTCTTCATCCTCCTGTCAGCACGGTCGCGCGGTGCGTTGTGAGGGATTAGCGCTAATGTGGAAAAGTTGCTCCACGTGGTGTTCCCCCCATCGAATGAAGAAGGTAATTGATGCCAGCCAAAGGAAAATCAATAACCGAGGGGTGATGAGTGAAAAAGAACGAGACGGTCGGTGGTCCAACGACAAATGGAACAAATTACTCTTCAATTACGCAATTCTGCGCTCGAGCCCGACGTCGCCTACTGGTGTAGGTAGAACACTCGAGCGAAAACAATTTGCTTCGCGCTGCATCCGCGGAAACTGTCACGAAGAGTAAACAAAAGAAGTTGTCGTCTAGAATGACAATGCCCTAGTCGGGGCTGCGCTATCGATCAACACGAGCGAAAACATCCAGCCAGCAGCGCACGATCGCAATTTTGTTCACTCAATAAAAGAGCAAATTTCCAATCTAGTGGAAGCCCTGTGTCAACTGACGTTATTTTCGTGTCACCCACGACAGTGTGCATCAAACCTTGAAAGTATCCAAGCTCTGTTTGTTCGTGCTTTCTTTTCTTCCCAATCCTCCATCGGAGTAAATTTCCATGAATTTTGAATTACACTTTTGCTGACACAGTTTCTCGGCGATTACGTGTATACTATCTACTGTTGTCTCGCTAGTCAGTTGGTGTCGCCAAGACCTACCTTCATGTGGTTTCACCTAGCTGTCTGTATATATATATTGTCGTGCAAGAATATTATCTCCGTCGCTTCTTTCAGCGTGGTCCCAGAAATTGCAAAAAAAAGCGTTGTGGAGTTTCGACACACACACACATACACATCTATTTATTTTGCTACGCTGTTTCCCCTATTATGAAAGAAACTTAAAGTTCGAAATTTAACAAGCAAAAAAGAACCAAGACCGGCGACACTGGCGCTAAGACGCTTTTCATGGAAATTCATGGGTAAGTGCGGGAAAAACATTGACGACCGGGGAGCTCTCATTCGCGAACGAGGGAAATAAATGAGTTTACCCCGTGCGTGTGTGTGTGTGTTTGTTGTTCTTCGCGCTTAACAACCAGGGTGGGAAGTAGTTCAAAGGAAAAGGAACCTACACGTGTCAGTTTGACCTTTCCGGTTGTAAACTGAGTGAACTGTTGACAACGACGGCGATGACGACAACGACGAGGGGAAGGGCGATGGGGATAATGCTATTTAAGTTCGTTTACTTGCTGTTAGCTTTGTGGGTGGTATTAGAGGTGACGAAAAATTTGTAGAACCTGTGAAGATGGGGTAGCGGCTGTCAAAGAGGTTAGAGGAACTACACTGAAAATTAATTTTTGTTTAAAGGGCATGCGTCCCTTGACTCAGCCGAATATGCAACAATCGATTACATTATTGGCAGCCCTAAGTTTGCACCTTTAAACTGAAGAAATGATCCATGAAAAATTGAAATTCGTTCCATAAAAAAACGTATTTCTGACCCATAAGGCTCAGATGAAAATTTATAAAAAATTGAAAATGATCCATAAAATACCGTTGTATATCTCGGGTATGATCGATAAAATTGTACGGATTACCCATAAACATATTGCAAATGTTCCATAAAAGGTTCAATATCATTCCTTAAACGTGTAAAATTGATCCTTAGAATGTAACGTTTGTGAACTAAAATATATGCACATGATCAACAAATTATTTAAAACATTCCATAAATAAACCGCCAATGATCCATAATAGGTTTGAAAATGAACCATAAACTTCTATATATGGTCCATAGCAAATCAATTTTGTGCATTTAAAATAATATGTATGATTCATAAATTATGCCGGAGGTATTCCAATTTTGGGTTTACATTTTTTTTAATTTTAACTACGGGAAAGTCGATCTAGACTGCGCTTCTACTCAAATTAATTAACATGTCCGTTCCTTCATATATGCAGCTTAAATATTGCTGTAAATGAAGGATCACTTTGGAGAAGATTTTCAATTTTCAGAGAGCTGACATACTTTTGCGATCTCACGTTCTTTTACGACCGCAACTGCGATACATGTTTTCCAATAAATTTGGCAAAAAGCACTCGTGCACGTAAAGAACAACGGCAGCCCTAAGTTTAAAACTTAAAAACTGAAAAAAAATATCCATGAAAAATTGAAAATCGTTGCATAAAAAACGGATTCTTAACCCATAAGACTCCACAAAAAAAAAAAATAGAAATGATCCCAAAAATTCATCAATTTGATCCATACTTTTAACAAAATTTAGCAATAAAATATCAAAAATTATCCGTTAACATTTCTGCACTATCATATGTGCATATCACCCGTAAATTATTGTAAATGTTCCATGAATAAATTGCCAATGATCTGTAATAGTTTGTATAACAAATCATAATCTTCAAAAAATGATTCAACAAACCAGGTGCACAATTAACATTATTTGATCTCCCCGCAACTGCAACACATGTTTGTAAAGAAACTTGGTAAAGAGCTCTCCTGTACATAAAGAACTACAGGTCAAATTTATGACTTGATTAAACTGTTGTTTCAGAAAATTTGATATAAATTATGCCAGGCAGACGCTTGCTGTCCAACTCGCTTTCGCTCGTCGGACCGAACTAAAAAAAACATCCTCAGTTTGCATTATACCGGGCAAATTTGAATCGGCCGTTTGCCTGGATTCTAATCTACGCTATGTTAACACTTGGGATGTCGGAAACATCGACCGTTTAGTTCTTCAATCCTCAATACGGCGCTATCCTTTTTTAGTAGTAATATTTTATCCGGATACCTGAAAGAACGGACATGTAACTAAATCTGAATAGTAACGCAGTTTGGGATCAATTTTACAATCATTATGGATCAAAATTTTAAAAAATAGTGCCCCAACCTGGAAAAAATGCAGGCATAATTTATGGATCATACCATGTGGCTTAGCGAACAAAGCTGATTTACTATGTATCATTTTTATAAGCTTATGGTTCATTATTCATCACTTTCTGGATCAGTGGCAATTTATGTATGGAAAATTTCAAATACTGTATGGAATATGCGAATATATTTTATTGCACAAAGGTTACATTCTACGGATCAATTTTACAAGTTTAAGGAAGGTTATTGAACCTTTTATGGATCATTTGCAATATGTTTATGAGTAATCCGTACACTTTTAACGATCCTGCCCTCGATATAAAACAATACATTTTTGACATTTTATTGCTAAATTTTATATAAAGTATGCATCAGAGTGGTGAATTTTATGGATAATTTCAATTTTTTTTTATGGATATTCACCAGAGTCTTATGAGTCAAATATGCGTTTTCATGGCACGATTTTCAATTTTTTATGGATCGTTTATTACTTTTTATATGCAAAAATACGTTTGCCTACATTATTTGTTATTACTTGACATTTGAGCTGGAAGCAATATTTAACTATTAGGTGCGCAACTAAGTTCTCGCTGTTTTTTGGTGAAAAAAGGAACTTTATTTTGAAAACAAAGGTTACAAACGAATTATTCAAAGTATTGCCCATCACTAGCTACGACTTTTTCCCATCTTTCTGGTAGAACGTGAATACCATTTCGATAGAACTGTTCGTCTTTTGATGCTATCCAAGAATCAAGCCATTTTGAGATGTCATCATATGAGTGGAATTGCTGACCAGTGAGACCATGTGCCATCGAACGGAACAAGTAATAATCGGACGGTGCAATATCAGGAGAATATGGCGGGTGGGGTAGGACTTCCCATTTGAGCGTTTTCAAGTAGGTTTTCACGGGTTTCGCAACGTGAGGTCGAGCGTTGTCATGCTGAAGAATCACTTTTTCGTGTCTGTGCTCGTATTGTGGCCGTTTTTCGTGCAGTGCTCGGCTCAATCGCATCAATTGAGTTCGATACCGTTCCCCGGTAATGGTTTCATTTGGTTTCAACAGCTCATAATAAATAACACCAACTTGGTCCCACCAAATACACAGCATAACCTTCGCAGCGTGAATATTCAGCCTAGGCGACCATGTTGAAGCATGCCCGGGCAGTCCCCATGAATGTTTCCGTTTTGGGTTACTGTAATGAATCCATTTTTCGTTACCCGTCACAATGCGATGTAGAAAACTCTTCCTTTTTTGCCGCTGGAGCAGTTGTTCACAGACGAAAAGACGACGCTCAACATCTCTTGGCTTCAAATCGTAAGGAACCCAAGTTCCTTGCTTTTGAATCATTCCCAACGCATGCAATCGCTTAGAAACGGCTTGGCGGGAAACTCCTAATCCTGAACCAAGCTCTTCTTGCGTTTGACACGGATCCTCATCGAGCAATGCCTTCAATTCAGAGTCTTCGAAGTTTTTTGGCCTTCCTTCACGCGGACGATCATCAACACTGAAATCACCGTTTTTGAAGCGACGAAACCAATCACGACACGTTGTTTCACTCAGAGCAGCATCACCGTAAACTTTTTGGAGTTCTCGATGTGCTTCAGCCGCCGTTTTCTTCGAATGAAAGAAGAAAATCAACACTTCCCGCAAATGACGATTATTTGGCACGAAATCAGACATCTTCAAACAACCAAAATATATAACACTAAACCAAAATCACTGATTTGGCAAAGCGGTTTGTTTACCATATGTCTGAGCTTGGTTTATGACGCTTGAGATGTACAACATTCGACCAGCACTTAATACTGGCGCCATCTATTCCTAAACAGCGGGAACTTAGTTGCGCACCTCATATATATACACCTGTCTAGTTATGTTTAATAAGCCATTTGTTAGTATGTATCACGAAATGTTACACCACTCATTTTATAAAGTCTGAAACTTCCGAGGAATATGGATGTAATGTCGGTCTGTAAAGGGCGATACGGTCAAAATTTGGTCAATATCAACTTGACGTATTTCTTTCAATTTTGCATTTAAAAAACCTGAACACCCCTCATTTTGAAGGTGTGTGTGTAGAATGTTGTTCCTATTTTGATTTTGGAATTCACTCTTCAGTTGTCAAAATGCCGTCCAAGCAAGAAGAGCAGCGTATCAAAATTTTGCTCGCGCATCGCGAAAATCCGAGCTACTCGCACGCAAAGTTGGCAAAATCGCTAAAAGTTGCCAAATCAACCGTTACAAATGTAATTAAAGTGTTTGGGGAACGTTTGTCGACAGCCAGGAAGTCTGGATCGGGGGGAAATCGAAAACCGGAAGCCGCTGAGACGACAAAGAGAGTTGCCGGTAGTTTCAAGCGAAACCCTAACCTATCTCTCCGAGATGCCGCAAATAAGCTGGGTGTATCGTCTACAACCGTGCATCGAGCCAAAAAACGAGCCGGACTATCGACTTACAAGAAAGTAGTGACTCCAAATCGCGATGATAAACAAAATACGACGGCCAAAGCGCGATCCCGGAGGCTGTACACGACGATGCTGACGAAGTTTGACTGCGTGGTAATGGACGACGAAACCTACGTCAAAGCCGACTACAAGCAGCTTCCGGGACAGGAGTTTTATACGGCAAAAGGAAGGGGAAAGGTAGCAGATATTTTCAAGCACACGAAACTGTCAAAGTTCGCAAAGAAATATCTGGTTTGGCAAGCCATCTGTACCTGTGGCTTGAAAAGCAGCATTTTCATAGCTTCCGGGACTGTCAACCAAGAAATTTACGTGAAAGAGTGTTTGAATAAACGTCTGCTGCCTTTCCTGAAGAAACACGGTTGTTCCGTACTGTTTTGGCCGGATTTGGCATCTTGCCATTACGGTAAAAAGGCCATGGAGTGGTACGCCGCCAACAACGTGCAGGTGGTTCCCAAGGACAAGAACCCTCCCAACACGCCAGAGCTCCGCCCAATTGAGAAATACTGGGCTATTGTCAAGCGGAACCTAAAGAAGACCAAAAAAACTGCTAAGGACGAGCAGCAGTTCAAGGCAAACTGGCTTTCTGCGGCGAAGAAGGTGGACAAGGTGGCTGTACAAAATCTGATGGCAGGGGTCAAGCGTAAGGCCCGGCAATTCGGATTTGGAAAAGCGGAAGCCTAACTGAATATTTTTCCTGAATTTTATACTAATTGAACTTGAAAAAGAAATAAAATTTGATTTTTTAAATAAACGATTTCACCGATTTACACGCGTTTTCCCTTGACCAAATTTTGACCGTATCACCCTTTAAGCACCAAATTGGGTATATTTATGGTTTGTTTTGTTATTAAATGTTGACTTTGTTGTGACCCTATCTATATTAATGTTCCACTTTTGAAAGTCCTGCTTCAGGTGTAGTCTTCCGTTGGGCTAGTAGTCCAGTGGTCGTCTTTGCGTGTACACCTCCAATAATTAACACGTATTTTATGTACAAGACCGTTTATTTGACTATCACTACATTTATTTAACTATACGACATTTATTTGAACTAAGGACTATACATTTATTTTACTTCACTACACTAACAATAATCTTCACGGTTTGGTGTCTAGACAAGTACTGCATTAACACCAGTGGCTGGCATATCTAAGTCCTAAAGTTTAGTTACTCCGTACGCAACAATCCATGCAACATCTCATCTTCATTTTCATCTCACTTCTCTCTTCTCGTCACTTATTTCGAGTAGTTCGACATTCGTGTTCGGCATAACCTAAGCTACCAACTGTTATACATACAGGACAAAGACAGACAATTGTAAACAGACTTCGTACGGTTTTTTGTCTGCTTTTCTGATTTAAGCGTTGCTGCTCTGATTTTCTGATCTGTATTCGCTCTACCTAACAAAAAATGTCTCAAAACAAACTTTTATAAAACTGATTAGAATCACTTAAGTGATTTTCACATATGATTTATCGGCCATTCCATAAATTATAATTCACTCTACACAGATTTTGTTCTTTTGGTTTGTCTTTAGATGAGCCATTTGAAAAACATTCAATCGAAACTAACACATTTTTATTGAAATTTTACCTATAACAACATTTTTATTACGCTTTTTATACAACAGGCCATAGTTGGGAACATAGAATAATTTTTTTTTGTAAAATATTGTATGATTTTTCTAACTATTCCTACCATTGAACCCACTCTGCAACGATCATCGGACTCCTGATGAAAGTGAGACGGTAACTCACTCTCACTGGTTATACACCACACCACCCATATACAGCATAACTACTCAACCAATATCTCTGGTCAGCCGGAGATAGGAGAATAGCAGCTTGCCAAATCTGATAGCCAGTAGAACAGATCAGTATGATCTCAATGCGCAAATAAAGCAGATCATTTTATTCATCTCGTATTTACTATAATAAACCAGTGGTTTTCGTATCGTCAGTACGGTATTCCATTGTGCGGTGGAAGCGGTATTTCATCTGTGCGGGACAAATATCTATCGTATCCTAAATCTATAGGTGTAGTGCATTTCCATCTGGAATCGAAATTGGCAATCTGCATGGTGCATGCATTCAAGAGTGACGATCGACGAACCTAGTACGCAGTGGTCGAAGACGGTACATATGTTTCTAACATTGGGTCTACGGTTTTCTAGTAAAATCGTTGTTATTTTAGCTATGTGATCAGTTTGTTTAGGACGTGTGACTATTTTCTGTAAATCTTGGCTGTATTACTTGGTTTATCGGTTCAATTTAGCCAAATTCAGATCATTCGAAGATCGTGTAGATAATCTGTTAAATCATGGTGTCTCAAAAGATAAGGAAATCGTAAATTACGCGGAAGTGAACAGCTATAAATTGATAAATAATGTTTCAATTGCTTTGAAATAAGTCGGTCATCCCGATAGCAACATAATTTTGTTGATTATCGCCGAATTAATGACATATTCGGTACATAGGCCGAATGGGAGCTAGGCTAACATTACATCCCGTTACTCTATTACGAAATCGAAGGTAGAACTAACGATTCTATTCGTTGTTCTCTGCAACGAAACTGATTTGTACTTTTTACGAAGCTTCCTTCGTAATTAATGGCACAAGCGCAACTATCAAAAGCACGAAGAATTTGTTGACACAGAAAGAACATTCGTGCATTGAACGCAAACAATACAAAGAACTACGAATATTTTGTTACAAATTAAAAAGAAACGTCCCTATGGTGGTTGCATGATTGACTGATAGATCTACTATATCGACTCGAAATGATTTTTGAAAAAAAAAGCGCAACCACGTGAAGTTTTCCAGCATTTCGTTGAATGTTTCTGACATGGGATTCGAGCCTGCACAGTTCGGACAAAACATGTAAAATTATGACGATTTTTTTTTTGAATTCATTTATTTGTACAGGCTCAATCGAATCAACTTTACAGAGCCAAGTTTTCATGTTTATATACATCAGTTATCTTAGAACTAAGGTTAAGGGGGTGGAACCGATTACTCGCGGCCGTCTCGAGGTTAATAGGAATTACAATTTTATGGATGGGAAAATTGCGGTGGAAATTTTAAACAAAGCATGAGGAACAATGGTTTTCTTATATCTAGAATTTCAAATTACATTTTTTTAATTGCACGTTTTCAATTAAAAAAAAAAATCACTCACTCACTCGAACAACAACACTCACACACACACAACCACAATCACACACCGATGCACACAATCTTCAAAAATTTAGCCTAAACAAGTAAGTTAATCAAACTACAATCTAAGGCTAATGTTAGTCAAAAACACATAAATGAGTTTCATAAACTCCAGATCGCGTGCAGCCAAAATGTCTCGAATCGGTACATTGGGTTGTCTACCTCGAGCCCGAAGGGAATCATAAAGCTCCGATCTGACTCCACGATGCTCAGCACAAAACCAAATAACGTGATCTGCGTCCTGGTAACCTTGTCCACATTCACAGAGATTGCTGTCTCCCAGCCCAACACGGAACAAATGAGCGTTTAAAGAATAGTGATTGGACATGAGGCGAGACATCACACGAATGAAGTCTCGACCCACATCCAATCCCCTGAACCAACATTTCTTAGACACCTTAGGAGTGATAGAATGTAGCCATCGCCCTAAATCTCCTTTACTCCATTTATACTGCCAGCTATCGAGTGATATCTGACGAAAAATATAGAAAAATTCGTTGAAGGCGATTTGTCGGTCATAAATATCGCATTCCATAGCGCCCTCCCTTGCAGGCGAGTCCGCTTTCTCATTGTCAGGAATCGAACAATGAGAAGGGACCCACACAAAGGTGATAATAAAAGAACGTGAAGATAAAGCACATAGAAGACCTCGTATTTTCATAAGAAAATAAGAGGTGTGCTCTACCGGCCTCAAGGAGCGAATAGCCTCTATAGAACTGAGACTATCCGTGAAAATGAAGTATTGATCCGGTGTAAAAGAGGCAATAGTTTCTAAAGAAAAATGAATTGCTGCCAATTCCGCGACAAAAACAGAACAAGGTGCTTGAAGTTTACGAGCGGCGCTATAATTTTCATTGTATACACCAAAGCCAGCGGAGTCCTCTATCAAAGACCCGTCAGTAAAAAACGTTTTGGTGGAATCAACTAGGCCAAACTTGGCAGCAAATATCACCGGAGCAATCATAGGACGATGATGCTCTGGGATTCCACGAAGCTCCTGTTTCGTGGATAAATCAAAATGAACCGAATTTCCGAAGTCGGAGAAGCAAACACGATTGGGAATATTCAGCGAAGGGCTGACATCCTGTGTTATGTACAAATGGTACAAAGTCATGAAGCGGGTTTGAGGATTCAACTCAAGGAGCTTCTCAAAATTTTCGATCACCTGGGGGTTCATAACTTCACACCTGGTGAGGAGCCGGAGAGATAATTCTGAAAACCGATCCGAGAGTGGCAACATGCCAGCCAGCACTTCAAGACTCATGGTGTGAGTCGAGTGCATGCAACCTAACGCGATACGAAGACACCGATACTGAATACGTTCCAGTTTAATGAAGTGCGACCGAGCAGCTGACTGAAAACAAAAACTACCGTATTCCATAATCGACAAAATCGTTGTCCGGTACAACGTTAGAAGATCTTGCGGATGCGCTCCCCACCAGGTCCCGGTAATTATGCAGAGAAAATTGATCCTTTGTTGGCACTTTCGCTTCAGATACTCAATGTGGGATCTCCAGGTGCACTTTGAATCGAACCAGACCCCAAGATATTTAAATGACATAGAATGAGTTATCGGTGTACCCAAAATTTGAAGCTTCGGTTGTGCAGGGTTATGCTTCTTGGAAAAAACTACCAACTCAGTTTTCTCCGTAGAGAATTCGATACCTAGCTCGAGAGCCCAAGTAGACAAATTGTCTAAGGTATCCTGTAAGGGTCCTTGCAGATCGACCCCATTGGGTCCCGTGACAGACACTACGCCGTCATCTGCAAGTTTTATGACGACTTAGATGTAACAAATTTACCACCGTCGGATCCAATAGAAATTTAAGGTGAATTGCTGCTCCATGTATTTTTCCCTATCTTTTATCTCTTTCTCTCTCTCTCTCTCTCTCTCTTTCTCGAAAATCTACCTCGCTATTTCAAATTGATAAATCCCGATTGTTAGTGAATGAACATCGAATCGAACTACATCAGATTGCTCACAGCAAGTAAGCATACAAACTGATGTGATTAAATATCCAATATCTAGTACAGATTCTGAGTTATATCAATTCTAAGTTTTGAGGTAATGGCTGCCATCGAGAATGCTTTAGCGTAAGCCCTTAACTGTGATCTTAAATTTACGGCACAGAAAAATGTTAGCTGTAAATTAACTCATACTTAATAAATGAGTTTACAGCGCAAATTTAAAATCTGCTCTAATCCATCGTTCAAATTAGTTGGGAATTAGTCGAAAATGCAGATTATTTGTTTTTTTTTTCGTTTAAAATGTAAAATGAACAAGTTACTGATAACAATTTTTTTATTAGTCTTTTGTGATGTTTTCCACAAAAAGATTCCATTTGTGTTTGTTTTTTTTTTTTGTGTGCGATTGTTTTGAGATACCTTTTTTTGCGGCTTAAAATGGTTCATTAAGAGCGTTTGTCAGTAAAAATTCAAATAAAATCATAAAAAATATTTACGATGATATTATTAGTAAAAACAAAAACCGTTCTGGACCAAAACTATACTAACATTCCATTGCATTTTGACTAACAGATACTGATGCCTTCTTTTCCGAGGATGATTCATAGAGTGATAATTATGTTTTTTATTATATCCGTGTCTTCAAATCAACACATCGACAGATAACATTTCCGTGAAGGACAACAAATAGCAGTCAAATGACTCGTTTTCAATTTTTACTACCGAACCTAACCGAACTTGCTATTCACGATATTTTCAAATGAAAAATACGTTTAACGATTTATTATGTCGACGAGTTTTCAGTGATGGTTTAAATTACATCATAAGTTATTTTAATAAATTTAAAATTTTAAAATTAAATTTTTCTTTGTGTATTTTTGGCGAGCTGATTCAGAATTCGTGGTTGATCTCACTAGGACATGGTGACTCGCGAGAAGATACTTGAATAATGAGTATGAAGTTACAACTCTCGACAGCGTTTCAATTTTTATTTTGAGATCAAAAAATTATTTCCGTTCATTCCAGCAGCAACACCATCATGCATGAATACGATAAAAGAGAAGCAGCGATTGGCTTCAATTAATTAATTAATTAATTTCGTACATAGGTGTACTGATAGCATTTCACCAGATAAAAAGCAATATGAATGTTTCAAACAATATTCGAGAAATTTGTTCAACATACATGTTTACAAAACGAATGAAAGCCAATTTAAAATGAAATAAATTTCGATTGTAGGAATAAAATGTATGAACCTCTGCACAATGGTACGAATAGCCAAATCTTGCGACAAAAATCGATAACTCGAAAACCATCAGCTTTAGACATATGATGTCTTTAAAAGATTATGTCTTAAAAATAAGATCTATCTTTTGGTTTCAGTGGTGACTAGCGAAGACCTTTTATGTTTTCTTATTCTAACATTCTATTCTTATGATATAGACGAACTTTTGCTCCTACAAAATTGTAGGTAATTTAATTTAATGAAACTTTGCTGAAGAAACTTAACCTCTATCTCATCTACGTATCGTTTTATAACAGTTTTTTCTAACTTCCCTTAGGGTGGGGCTTGAAAAAACAGTTTTTTTGCTTTTATTTTTTACTTCAATTTGAATTTGAAAAATAAGTAAAGAAGACTTTTTGGGCATAAAAGGACGCTCATTTTGAAGATGAAAGATGGTTGCTAGTTATTGTATAAAAAAAGTTATAGAAGTTGAAGTGTAAAAAAATTCGTTTTTTCAAGATATCTTACTCACTTATTTACAAATATTTGCAAACACAATATACGTAAACTAAGAATAAAAACTTCCATCTGCAAGACCTATGCAAAATTTTTTGTCCCCTTTTGTCCCCTTGTGGAGTAAAACTTGTTTTAAAATTGGGTTTTTTGTTTTTTC
Source organism: Aedes koreicus (assembly GCA_024533555.2). Classification (NCBI taxonomy): domain Eukaryota; kingdom Metazoa; phylum Arthropoda; class Insecta; order Diptera; family Culicidae; genus Aedes; species Aedes koreicus. The sequence continues at coordinate 36,329 of JAHHFK020003736.1, forward strand.
TGTTTTTATTTTTGGAGGGGGGAAAAAAAAAATAAAGACTGTATTCGATGAAAGTGGGACACACAAAATAGGTCACCAAAAATTTCCCTTGAGCCCGATTCTTTTCAAACTTTCTGGAAATAAAGTACTACTAAATGGTTAAGTTTTGACATCATTGGTTTATTGAACCTCTTCTCCCAACTCAAATGCCCGCACCTTTGCCTTGACCCCTTTCATCAAATTTTGGGCAATGATAGGACCGACTTACTTACTTACCTTTAACCACACTTTCTTTAGTTCAAGTTCATTTTCTATCAGTTTTGGAGTTTTAACGAGCTTTGCCTTCATGTTTGCCCAAAAATTTTCAATCGGGCGAAGTTCCGGAGTGTTTGGAGGGTTGACGTCTTTTGGTACAAAAACTACATTATTATCTTTGTACCAGTTTAAGACGGGCCGGGCATAGTGGCAAGATGCCAAATCCGGCCAAAACAGTGTCGGGCCATCGTGAGATCTCAAGAAGGGCAGAAGTCGTTTTTGGAGGCATTCGTCCTTGTAGATTTGTCCGTTGCCGGTCCCAGAGATGATGAAGGGCTGACTCATGTTGCCACATCCGCAGATCACTTGCCAGACAAGGAATTTTTTGGCGAATTTCGACAGTTTCTTCTTCCGTACACTCTCCGGAACGGCCAACTTAGAGGTGGCGACGTAGTGTTCCTGTCCTGGCATTTGTTCGGTGTCGGCTTTAATGTAGGTCTCATCGTCCATCACAATGCCGAACGGTTTTGTGAGCCACTCCCTGTACAGTTTTCTTGCACGAGTTTTGGCCACCGAGTTCTGTTTATCGCTCCGGTTCGGTGCCTTCTGGACCTTGCACACATGTAATCCAGAACGTTTCATTGTTTTCTGCACAAAACAAACTGAAACTTTCGCCTTTTTCGCAACATCCCTGATCGAAATGTTGGGATAACGCTTAAATTGGTTCAATACCATCCTAGCCTTCTCCGGATTTGATGTGCCACGTTTTTTGCCACTACCATTTTTCCGCTTGGTTGTCTTACGGTCCTTGAACGTTTTGATCACATGAGATACGGTTGAATGTGCGATTCCGAGCTGTTTTCCGATCCATCGATGAAAAGCGTTTGGGTTTTAGAAGTGAGTTCCCAAAATTTGTTGGCGCACTATTTCTTCATTCGAAGCCATCACTGAAATCACTCGACCGATTTTCACGAAACTCATTACACAATTGACACAACACAATGAAATACAATCAGTTAAAGTTTCAATAATTTTTACCCATACGCTAAAAAGTTACGAACAATTGCGTGTGTCCAAATTTCATCGAATACAGTCTTTATTATCAAAGCGCCTAACAACGTGAGATTTTTATGAAAATGTTTATATCTTTAAGTTTACCCATCTCCTTTTATTTATTAACATTTATATCACAGATAAACAGACATAACACATTGAACGTTTTGCAATACAAATCATCGTCACTAACACATCTGCGCCATCTGTTGATCACACTGTGATGAGTAATAAAGCTGAACAGATGGGGGTAGTGTGCTAACGTCAAACGTAAGGGAATCAACTATGTGCGCCATCTGTGTCGATACTACCAACTAAGAAACATTTGAATTGACCGTTTCAAGCGTAATCGTTGAGAAATTGCAAGAGTATATCTGTCTGTGTCGACATACTAACTTATTTTTTACTTACGTTTATTTATTTACTTTAATATATGTAGGTTCATCTATTTACATTTATATATTTACCTTATCATTTTTAAATATGTAAATATACAGATGGATACTGCAAGAGTTATGTCTATTTGTCTGTGTTGTCATATTAACATATTTTTACTTACGTTTATTTATTTACATCAATATATGTAAGTTCATCTATTTACATTTATTCCCTTCCTCCTTGCCTACCATGCATTGTGGTAGCTAGGTAAAAGTCTATCTGCTCGATCAGATGCCCTACGCTCAATTTCAACTACTTGTATTCAATTTCACAACCTGCCGTGCTCTTACGGACCTATCAATACTTTCTCTTCACATCTTTGGTTCTAGCAGAAAATTTCTGTCCACTCCTAGAGCTGCATAATAGATAGAATGATATTTCCAATTTTCAAACATTATAATTAATTACGTGCTTCGTGCAACAACAAAAATACATGATTAATTTAATTGTATTTATTTATTCTTAACTCAACTGTTGTTCCTGTAATGTTTTCTTTTCCCTTAAAATATAAAACATTTTGTTCTTATTTTTTCTTATTTGACAATTTCTTTCGGCTAGTACTTAAATCGGTTTTCAATATTAACCGGTTATTCCTCTGGAGATATAACCACCAATAGGATGAAACAGATAATTCCTTACTTGGCTTGCAAACTACTCTTTTCGAATTCCAACCCATCTCTGCCCACTCAAAATGCACATTTTACATTCAGTTCAAAACTATCAAATCGTAGTCCCACCACGCTCGGGTTCAATTTCCCGGCAAGAAAATGGCTCCATTTTCCTCCATCCACACGAAAGTCCCACCGGTGGGAACGGAGATGATTATCGAATCGATGTAGCAGCATATTGCTTGCTGATGATGTTTTCTGGTTTTATAGGACTGCGGTGCGGATGCCACTGTTGATGCTGATGCCGAAGCCGATGCCGAACGACGTGCCTGGGCTGCTGGTGTTGGACGGTATTAAATTTGTTTCTGTAAAAGATGGTTTCCAAAGCCAGGGGATCAATCCCACGTTGATGGGCAGGACGGAGTAGAGGGGAAGAGATGAAAGCCATCGATATCGCTACCGCCCTAGTTCTCCTTCTCCCTATCAGCGAATTTGGTAGAAAATTGGACAGCTCTGGTGGGAATTATGCGGCAGTTTGACTCCGGGAACCACTCGGAATGGAACAAGTTCAAAAGTTCTCCGGTCTTCCTCATCCTGCCACGCTCTTGCATCTAGCCGTTAGATTGATCATCTCAATCCCATCGTACGTCTGGTTTTCATCCAGCGTCTTCTTAGTGCGCGACTGGATATTTCCATTTAGTGGAGAGAAAATGAAAAAAAAAACCCAATTTTTCCTTATCTCAACAAGGAGCGGAGTAATTGAAACTTCACTCTGTTGTTCCCGAGCGCTGCGATTTCCCCGTTTGCTGTGCATGTCGCTTCTGAGGGTTGTTTGAAGAGGAAACTCTTTCACTGCCTACTCGGCTCAGTTTGAGTTCGTCGACGCGTTAGGGTGGTTCAAAGGCGTGGAATGTCATTTGGTCGGATGAATAAATAAACAACGCCAGCTTTGGTGGTCAAGTTCGTTTCTAAGATTTGTCAAATTTGTTTCGTAGATTAACACATCGCGCAATAGCGGAAAAAGTAAGTAAGGACTCTGTATCAAAATTGGTGTCTATGAAATCATGTAAAACAAATGGTGTTTTATTCAAAAAATGTTTGATCCTTGTTTGAACGAGATTGAACTTGAACATGACCGGAAGAAATTTATATTTTTCCTGCTCTATAAGACGCTCTATGCTAAATGTTTGACCTGGTAAATTGAAAAATAGAATATGAGTCTACAACACACGGCATATGAGTTTAAGAACAAATAAACCATCTATCCAGAAATCGAAGCTCAGCTTATCCCATTTCTTCTTACCCCCACTTTCCTTTCCCAACGTTGGATCATTCCGACGATTGTTCCTGATTTATTGGCCACATCACGTATCGACATTGATTTGTTCTTCCGTATTAGAAAGTGCTATTTCTGAACTAGTTTCGGGTCGGAAGATCCGGGTTTTCTGCCCCTTTCTGGCAGTTCAGCCAAAGAATAGTATTCTACAAATACTTGTTTATGATGGATTTTATACTCGCGTGATGAATTCTAAAGTGCTTCGCCAATTTTCGCATAGTTATAGCCATTTGTCCGTAACTTAAATTGTCACTTCATTTTCAATGCGCGGTATTTTTTAATCGAAGAATTTAAACCGTACAAACAAGTAAACAAACGAATGATGACACTCAAATGCACAGCATGCTGTGATGAGCACTTTAAAACCATCATAAATAAGTGTGAATAGCTTATTCAAAATTATAATTTAACAGAATGAATTCAACTTCTTCTTAATGCCTTATTTTTCAGAATGAAAATCTAACTTGGTTTTTGGTTGTTCGGGGGTTTTTTTTTACCCTTCTTGGGGTGTTTTTTTTTGGGGGGAATAACGACTGTTCCAGAAAGTATAAGCACACCTTATTTTAACGGTCACTTTGAATATAATGAAATATTTCAACATGTTTTGGCTGCGTCCTTTTGTTTGCACATTTCTGAATGACAAAGCATCAAAAAAGTGCTCAGTTTTGTGTTACCTTTCAAAATGCGCGGTCTTACTCCGGAACAACGAAAAAGTATCGTGCACAAATGGTGCCCTGTGAGCGGACTCTCCTTGAGAAAATTGGCCAAGGAAGAGGGCTAAGCGTCGGAGCGGTACGATCTGCGATTCGAAAATATAGAGAACAGTGTACGTTTGAAGATGCGCCGAAGAGTGGTCGGAAATCCGGTCCTGTTAGTCCGGATATCGATAAAAAGATCAGGGATGCCTACAAGCGAAAACCAGCGACTTCCGTTCGGGATGTTGCGAAAAAACTAGGGACCTCGTCGAGTAACGTCATGCGTGCCAAAGAAAGACTTGGGCTAAAAACATACCGGAAGCAGAAAAAACCCAAAAAGGAACCCAAAACAGGCTGCGTCCGTGAAACCACGGGCCCGCAAACTGGCAATTTTGGGTGTATAATAATGGACGATGAAACGTATGTGAAACTAGATTACAAAACGCTTCCCGGACCACAATTTTATACTGTAAGCGAAGACAAAGACATCCCCGAACCGAAGAAGGCAATTTTTACCGAAAAATTCGGTAAGAAGGTTATGGTTTGGCAGGCAATATGCGAGTGTGGTAAAACATCTAGTCCGTACATCACAACGGAGACGATGAACACTCAGAAATACGTTAAGGAATGTCTCCAGAAGCGATTATTGCCGATGATCAGGCAGCACGAAGGTCAAGTAGTGTTTTGGCCTGATTTGGCGTCATGTCATTACGCAAAGGACACTTTAGAATGGTACAAAAGTCAAAATGTATGTTTCGTGCCGAAAGACATGAATCCGCCGAACTGCCAGGAGGCACGGCCAATCGAGACTTTTTGGGCTTTAACCAAAGCAAAGCTTCGAAAATTCATAAAACCAGCGGACGATATCCAAAAATTTTAAAAAGATTGGCCAAAAGTGGTCAAAATGGTGGGAAGTACCACTGTGCAGAAGCTAATGGGTCATGTTCGAGGAAAAGTTAGGAGTCTTGGCTATGATTAAATATTTTGATTAAACGAGAGTAAAATATCATATAAAACACAAATACAAATATGATTTGCCAAATAAAATAATTAAAACTAAAAAAACATGACTTTTTTGTTATTTTGAAAGTGTGCTTATACTTTCTGGAACAGTCTTTAAGGTGTTTCGGGTCATATTAACCCGGATTTCAAATTCACATTGTGGAAAATTTATTTCACCAAATTTAATGTCTTTGCAGTCAAAATGGTTATTAGAGTCCCAATTTTCAGTTTCTGGTGAGCCCTTTCTGCCCTTTTTGACCCGATTGGTCACCAGGAATCTGTGCCGGAAGACGGCATGTTTTGCCACGATCCGTGAGGCGGCGGCAGATACAAATTTTCATTGGATCATGTTTTTCGACGGCTCAAATTTGATAATTTTTCATGAATAGTCTACTTCTAGCCTTGAAATGGACCAATGACCATTAGGCTGATGAAAATTTCGAAATGTTTGCTCCCCTAAGCTTAATCGTCGCCAATTTGGATCCTGATAGTCCCCAAAACATTTGAACACATTTGGTTTTAATTTGGCTTTGCACACGCTATTCAAAGTTTGTATGGGAATTAGTATGAAGAATCTCAAACTTTCATTTCCAGATCCCTAACATCTTGATATTATGTCCTTACACCAAATCTAATATAGATTCATATAGTGTAAGTTGTCAACTATAAAAATGCCGAAGATACCTGACATGTAAATTTTATACAAAAATAGTTATTCAATAAAACATAAAATACAAACTTTAGGTATCATGGAATTCCCGTCAGGCAGTGTTGCCAAAAATAAGAATGAAACATCATACCGAAAGCATGCCTTTTGTCTGCTCAAACTTCATCATTTTTTATAAATTAGTCAGGTATCTTCATAGCCTAGAAATGGCCCAAATGAATATATTGGCCATTCCGATTAATAGGACATTACTGTATGTGTGCTATGATGAAGACGCCGTTTAGGAAAAGGCGTCGAATCAAGAAGTACGCGAAGCAATTTTGCACGAAACAGGGAATGCCAGATATTTCGAACGGCTCAAACTTCATAGCATTTGTTGAGTAGTCTACTACTTGCCTTGAAATGGAGCAATGACCACATTGGAAATTTTAGACAACCTGGATACCTCGGAAGAACCCTTAGAAGTGGACAAAAATATATTTTTGCCGAAATATGCCTTTCGACGGCTCAAACTTCCTGATTTTTCATGAATAGTTGAATTTTCTGAATAGGCTCGAAGCCTTAAAATAGACCATTCCATATTGACCATTCCGGGACATGCCGGATGCCCCGGGGGAAACCCTTTAGGAGGAGATCAATGACAGTTGCCTTCATTTACATACGAGCTAGGATTGGGTGATCTTGGATTGATCTTTACGAGATCGATCCTTTTGATGTCGATTTTCGATTTTTTAAATTGATTAAAAATCAGACAGATCATCTTTTGTTTTGAACGTTTCGATCTTCGTAAAATGAACCACAATTAAAACGTTGATTGTTCATGCTAAACTAATTAGTCTGATCAAAAAAGTAAAAAAGTCGAGGACGAGTGGTAAATTTGGCAAAAATATCGTAGTAAACAAATGTAGTGTAAAGTGAGGCTGAAGATGCCAAGTTTTTTTTAACCGCTGTAGTGGCTATATTTGTGGAGTGAACGCAAAAATGTAAATATGCTGTGAAAACTTGAAGCCTTGTTGACAACTTCATGTTTCACGTCGTCAGCATAGGGTGCGGGGCCAACTCGGCAGTGGGCCAATTTCTGTCGCCAATCTCTATTGCTCAGCCGTATTGAAACCGAATGATTTGATTTTTTTTACACTTACTAATGTCTATGTGAAACTATTCATGAACAGAATTTGAAGTCATTTGGTTCTTGTACGGCTGAGTAATAGCGATTGGTGATGAGAATTGGTCCCGCTGCCAATATAGGTTCAATCAGATGATTAAAAAGCAGCAGTATAATAAATAGTAATGGGCCAAGATGAGAACCTTGTTGCACTTAAGGCTGATAACTGGTAAATTTGATTACTTTTCAATTGTTGTTTTCAAATCACATTGGAATATTCTAAAACGTCCGAACGTGCTTATGAGTAAATGAGTAATAGTAAAAATAGTAAACAAAGAAAGCAATGTCAATTGGATCCGTGTTGCTGATTCTGGAAGCTCACGAACTTGATTACCGACCTGTTTACCGAAATTACCGAAATCTGGCCAATTCGGTAAACGGTAATAGAATTCGGGAATTTTCAAAATCAAAGAAGAACTGAGCCAATTGACATAGCTTTCTTAGTTTATCATTTTTACTCATTTATGAGCAGTAGCGTAGCGTGGTCGGGAGAGGGGCGGTCCACCCCAGTTGTTATCCAGACAGTTGAGGAAATGAATGCTTATTAACTTTGCCGGCTCCATGGATATATTTAACTGAATTTGTTTAATTTTGTTACCAATTTAGCGAATAATGAAAACAGCACATGTTGGACATTGACAAGATAGTAAATGTGAAATAGACATGTCTTTCTTTGACATTGACTCTAAGCTTGAATGAGTGACCATAAAGACTGTATTCGATGAAATTTGGACGCACGCAATTGTTCGTAACTTTTTAGCGTGTGGGTAAAATTTATTGAAATTTTAACTCAATGTATTTCATTGTGTTGTGTCAATTGTGTAATGAGTTTCGTAAAAATCGGTCGAGTGATTTCAGTGGTGGCTTCGAATGAAGAAATAGTGCGCCAACAAATTTTGGGCACTCACTTCGAAAACCCAAACGCTTCTCATCGATGGATCGGAAAACAGCTCGGAATCGCACATTCAACCGTATCTCATGTGATCAAAACGTTCAAGGACCGTGAGACAACCAAGCGGAAAAATGGTAGTGGCAAAAACGTGGCACATCAAATCCGGAGAAGGCCAGGATGGTATTGAACCAATTTAAGCGTTATCCCAACATTTCGATCAGAGATGTTGCGAAAAAGGCGAAAGTTTCAGTTTGTTTTGTGCAGAAAACAATGAAACGTTCTGGATTATGTGTACAAGGTCCAGAAGGCACCAAACCGGAGCGATAAACAGAACTCGGTGGCCAAAACTCGTGCAAGAAAACTTTACAGGGAGTGGCTCACAAAACCGTTCTGCATTGTGATGGACGATGAGACCTACTTAAAGCCGACACCAAACAAATGCCAGGACAGGAACACTCGTCGCCACCTCTAAGTTGGCCGTTCCGGAGAGTGTACGGAAGAAGAAACTGTCGAAATTCGCCAAAACATTCCTTGTCTGGCAAGCGATCTGCGGATGTGGCAAAATGAGTCAGCCCTTCATCACCTCTGGGACCGTCAACGGACAAATCTACAAGGACGAATGCCTCCAAAAACGACTTCTGCCCTTCTTGAGATCTCACGATGGCCCGACACTGTTTTGGCCGGGTTTGGCACCGCGCCTCTGCCGGGCGCGGTGTAAAGTGTAAAATGGTATTATGTCCCAAATGCACAAAACCCCGAAACCCCCCCGAATCGCGCAGATTGGGTTTTTGGAAATGGAGGAGGAAAGTCGAAAACTTTGAAAATAAAATGAAGTGAAAAGAGGGGTGAAGGAGAGGAGGGAGGTAGTATGTCGTGGCGGCTTGTTGGATGGTGGGGGAGGGGGGGGGGGGGGGGGTGGGGGGGGGGGGGGGGGGGGGAGAAATAATAAATCAATAATTTATAATTTAATTTTTTTTTTTTGTTATTTAGAAAGAGAGGAAAGAGTTGGGGGATTTTGTGTGGTCTTGTCAATCTTTAGCTGCTTTGTCAATATCTTCATGCATGGTCGAAATTTAGTAACATCGACATGTTTCGGGTGAAAAACTGTTTTTGTCTCCTCCTGAAGGGTTCCCTCGAAGTATCCGGGTTGTCCCGGAATGGTCAATATGGTCATTTGTCCATTTAATGACTAGAAGTAGATTGTTTACAAAAAGTCATGAAGTTTGAGCCGTCAAAAGGTATAAAAGGTTCCCCCGGGCCATCTGGATTGTCCCAGAATGGCAAATATGGTCATTGGTCCATTTCAAGGCTTAACCTATACTTCTCATGAAAAACCATGAAGTTTGAGCCGTCGAAAAGCATGATTTGGCGATTTTATTTGTACCGTATCGTGTACCGTTTTCGCCGAAAGGGTTGTCACAATGTGAGTTTGAAATCCATGTCAATATGACCCGAAACACCTTATTCGTAAGTTTTTTTTATCAGAAATTTCAAAAAAAATTTGGGCTCAATGCAACGTAACTTCCTAGGATTTAGGAAAAGTCAATACAATTCAAACGTCTAGATGCTTATTTTAGAAAGTTATAGCATTTTTAAAATCCATTCCGGGTCATATTGACCCATCATAAAGAAGGTTAAACGGACGTTTCTAATTTTGTAAACAAAGTAAGATTCAAACGTTAAGGGGATCGCAGCGAGCCGTGCTTCGAAACAAACGTTTTTTGTTTTTGCTGCGTCGTTTTCGCGAAAAAAAAATCAAACAATAATTCGTAATTTAACTTGAACTAACAGTGAAATCATAAAATCTCCGCGTGTTTTGTGTAAGATGTAGTGAATACAATCGATTCCCTCCCGAAATTTGATGTGGTCGGTAGTTTTTCCCTGTTTTTTGTTAATTTGTTTATTGTGCTTCGCCCGCACCCGGAAGAAGAGTTACATCAGCTTAGTTTTGGTTATTAATGGTGATATTGTGACACTTGGGCATAAATTATTAGTTTAGAGTGTTTTTCCGCTTTGTCGGGAGTGAATCGATGATTATTATCAGTTTCGAAGCTCGATATAGAGTCGCCTCATAGCGGGATTTGCATTATTGGCAGAGTATGGAGTGAAAAAAAAAAGACAGTGTAGAGAACGGCCATTTGCTGGTCAGAAGCAGCAAACGAAAACAGCGCGCATGGGCGGGTGAAAAACTTGCACATAATTTTAGGTGCATTCTCCACGGGGGGTTTTGTTATGCAGGTTGCATATCTAGCGGGCGGTTTGGCAACGTTAATTTTTGTGCATATTTAATCGCGAGTGCATGAAATTAATTACGAATCAACGTCGAAAATTTTTATTTTTACGAATGAACAAGATAGTGTGATTGAAGAGGCGAACATGGGTGAGATCTATCTGATTTTAACTATATAACAATAATCTTATTTTCAAATAATACTAAATACGTGCCTGGTTTGGAAATTTAAAATTTCCAAATCTGGAAGTGTGTTGCAGTGCCCTTATCCAAATTATATCGGTAATGTTCACATGCGAGGCTTATTATATGTCAAAGTAACCTCGGAATGGGCGTGACTCTCCAGACATTCTGAAGTGGGTTGCTGGATCTGCAGTAGAGCTATCACTTTCTAGCTCCCGGATTAAAGCTGCTTCCAATGGTCACTTTAATGATTGTTGTAAACAGATTTCTTCCATAATACCATTGCCGGCCGATGGGTGTTAGATTGGACACACACACACACACACACACACACACACACACACACACACACACACACACACACACACACACACACACACACACACACACACACACACACACACACACACACACACACACAGTAAGATTCAAACGTTAAAGTCTTAAAACTTATAGCACTTTCATGCAAACTAGGACCACCAATAACACAATACGACAAGGAATAACATTTTCCTAACATGATGATTCTACTTTCCGTGAGAGTGCAGAGAATTTCGAGATATTAACGTTTGAATTTTACTTCCCCTCTTTGTTTACAAAATCAGATACCTCTGTTTGAAAAAGAACTCGAAAGTTGTTACGTAATTGGAAAATTTATGTTTGGAAACTATCGCGCTGCATTTTCTATTGTTTTAAACACGCCATTATTTATCAAGTTGATTATATTAATGTTTGAAATTTCACAAATGTTTGATGTTTGAGATTTTATGATGTGACAATCATAGACCCACTATTATTTATCTCCAAACGTTATTATTTTAAGTTGACTTAGAAGTATCCTGCCTTACGAAAATCTTTTGAAATCTGTTGAATCATTCTCAAATAAATGAACGCGATAAAGATTCTAATTTTCGAGCTGTGATGGCATCCAACTTCAAACATAATTTCCAACCAATTCGTTGAGTTTATGCCCAGCTATAATCGTAATGTGAAGCCATTTCGGCGGGTTTCCATGCCATGCCAAAATCTTGTGTAGCTGAGTAAATTGGTGTAATTTTTTTCTTCAACCCATCCAAAAAGTGAGAATTCAACCATTTCTTTTTTTTTTTTTTGTTGCGAAAATCAACCAGCGATGGCTAGGAAAGTCAGCCTTCACCAGCAGTCATTCGACGCCGGCCAGTGTTGCAGAAGCGATGAAGAACGTGACTTTGGATTTTTTTTCTTTCTGTTCAGCACTGTGGCAAGTGCTGAAAAGAATGCCAAGCACTACTAGTGGGTAACCCACTTGAGCTGTGTTTAATTGCCTGCAGGAAAATCTCAATTTTCTGAGATTTTTCTCCGCTTCTGTTTTTGTGCGGTTGATGGTGATGGCAATAGGCATTGTGTAACGGAGAAGCCCTGTGGCCTCTTAAGTAGCTCTAATGAGAAGCGATGAGTGCTCAGAGGCAGGGCAGGAACTTGACTATGCAGGAGGATGTTTGCTCGGAGTTTGGCTGGGATTGAGATGTAAATGGCAGTTTCATTTCTTTGTCTTCAATTTTGAATATGAGCTTTGCAACTTTGAAATGTCAGCCATCATGGGAAGGTGTCACGTGGGGTGGGGAAACTTTTTCCTATCTTTTGTTTCAGATTTCTGTTAGCATTTGATTTTTTCATTACTTTGTCAAAGGTAACATTTCCTTACTTTGTCAAAGGTAAAATTGTTCTATAGTAAACATTCGTTAATTAAGGCAATGGTTTTTTTATTTTAATATATATTTATAGGACTCCAGAAGAATTCTAGCTCCTGTTTTCATATTAACCAGCTGAAACAAAAAACTGTTAGAGTGAATGACAATTCTCAGGATCAGGCTCTCAAATAGCTTAGGTACTGTATTATCAAACCGGAAACGGTGGGTCACCTTCTATTCTTGAGTTGTAAGTATGAATAAGGGCGTCTATGTAATGTTTTGCTGTACCTGTTGTGGACTCCCAGTACCTCCCATTTTCTCAAAAGCTTTGAGGATAACTTGTCTTGCCTCAAAAGTTCTCCTTCCTATTGTATTGGCATCCATAAAAAAAGGGCACCACACTACAGTCTTATAATAGCGAAAGCTAACCAAAACCTTGGCTTCATTATGCGGATTGCCAAAGAGTTCCGTGATCCTTATTGCCTGAGAGCTCTATACTATGCGCTGGTACGTTCAACGCTTGAAACTGCTGCAGTAGTATGGAGCCCCTACACGGAAATCGGGTGCACTAGGAGTGAGGTTGTGCAACGACAATTTATGAGGTATGCCTTAAGGTTGCTTCACTGGACCAATCCAGTCGAACTTCCCCCGTACGAAGGCCTTTGTAAACTTCTGGGCATGGACACTTTGGCGAAAAGGAGAAGAGATTTACGGGCTTTGTTCGTCGGAAAACTGCTTCGTGGAGAAATTGATGCTCCAACCCTCTTGGCGAAAGTAAATATTAACGTTCCACCGAGAATTCTGCGATCAACGGACTTTCTACGCCTCCCTTTCCATCGAACGGCTTATGGACAAAACGAACCAATTCGTGCAATTTGTGTTTGTTTCCATAGTGTGTATCATCTGTTTGACTTCTCAATTAGCAATAATAGTTTCAAGATGTGTTTGCTTAGTTTAAATAGTTTCAAGACTTGGTTGCGTAGTTTTATCATGTAGACCATGTGGTCCAATGATGTTAAAGATAAAATAAATAATACAATATAAAGAACAATCCACGCAAATGCATCCAAAACTACGATTGAGGAACCTGTTGAAAATAAGAGTTGATAGATACATTTCGTGCCTTCTGGCAACTTTGCTTCTATTAATGTCAAAACTCATCGATTTAGCACCACCCGGGGGAGACTTGGTCCTGTACCCAATGATTTCATTATCTCCAATCCGCTCAACCAATCGCAATGTTTTGTGATATAGTGGGCGGATTAATTTGAGATAACTCAATGCAGATGTCTTCTAAATTTGGCAGATTGACAGGCAATCGGTGGAGACCCACCTAGTACCTCATAGCAAGATGCTTAGAGGCGGACAGGCGGGTCCTCCCTTAGCTCAGTCGGTAAAGGCGCAGCTACAAAGCAACACCATGCTGGAGGTGGCTGGGTTCGATTCCCGGTCTGGTCTAGGAATTTTTCTTAAAGGAAAATTTCTCGACTCCCTGGGCATAGCGTATGATTGTACTTGCCACACAACCATACTAATGCAAAAATGGTACTTGGCATCGAAAGCTCTCAATTAATAACTGTGGAAGTGCATTTAGAACACTAAGTTGAGAGCAAGCAATAAGCTAATTGTGAAAGCAATAAGCTTGAAATGCTAATGAAGAAGAAGAAGAAGAAAAAGAATAGGCGGACCGGAAGATTTGATGAGCTACCTCCCCTAAGCACAAATTTGAATAATAAAGATAAAAAAAAAAAAAAAAAAAAGTGTGTTTTGATCGCAGCAAGCGCTGCCCGCGGGCGGTTGAGTTTTGCGTGAGCTGTCACGTTTTTTTTTCTCTGTTTGTTAAAAATCGGTATATGTGAATTTGTGAAATTGTGAATTTAGTTTCGGAAATTTCAGCAATGAGAGTGGTAGCGGTGCTGTTTATTGCTGTTTGGGTAGTCTAGCTCATCTAGCATTTCAGAAAGTCCCGGTGAAATAATTTTATAAAATTTACGTTTCGCGTTGTTTTCGAGTTGTCGTGGAGCATATTGGTTAAGTTTAGTTTGTTTTTCAATAAGGTGAAGAAATGAAGAATTGTGCTTCTGTTTCCGCATGTGGTGCCGACATGTCTTGTAGCACATTTTCAGCAAAACTGGAGATGTATCTTTTCTGGCGTGGGAGTCAAAATCATGATGTTGGTAGACTTTGTACGGTCGGATTTCCGTACAATTCCGAATGGTGATGAAGACCAACGAATCGTAATCAGGATAAGTAAACGTTCATTAAATGTTTTATATTAAATTTTCTTGCCCATCACTTCATGTTAATTTTTCCATCGTTGCCATAGATAGGTATTGGTTTTTTCCTCGCTCCGCGGAATATTTTAAAATATATTCCTTTTTTCAAAAAGCTTCGATGACCCAGCAGTATAGCTTTACGCTCAATCATCTTGCTTTATTCAAAAAATTGGGTGAATATTTTCGTTTCCCTTTTCTCAAAAAATTGTTTCCTTTTTGGTTAAACTGCTTTGGTGACAGTGGTGATGATGAGTGTCTCTTAGCCGGGAGATTCTTTAAGCCAACCGGGTTTCTAATTTGTATGTGAGAGACACCTTGCTCCTGCTCTCATGTTTCCAGGTGGCTTTACAAGCATAAAGAAGTGTTCTTTTTAAACCGTGCTGTGTCCGGGACGTGCCTTTTTTGGGTTGGTACGAAATAGTCAGTTAGACTAGGTGACTTTTCCACCCAGCACACAAAAACGCCCCGACCAGTGCACGGTGTCGTGTAATGAGAACCCGGCATAACTTGTCAACGTCAATCCCTTTATGTTGTGCGCAGGAAAAGTTGGACGTTGACTATTGGGTCCAGTGAGAAATTCTTTGAGGAAACCTACCTAGGTTATGCCAATACTTACCACCAAGTGGCGAGCATGATAGTAGCTAGTAGTGAACTATTTTGTCTGTTTTTAATCTATTTGATTTCTATTGTATGCTACCATTGCTCCTCTCAATATATTACTTTTATCGTCAATAAATAACTATCAATCAATAACATTAACGCCTCCATTATTTCCATCCATATTTTCCATTTTCGTTGAACTAATTAGCTCAGTGTGCCCAGTAGAATGATGGTTGCTTACCAAAACCACGCGAAAGCAGGTAAAAGCAACCTGACAAGAAATAAAGTTTCATTTTAGCAATAATTTTTATTTTTATAATTTTCAGCATAGCATAATAATATATTCACGTATTTTATTCGTATTTGAAGTAACATATCATTTGTAGAAGCGGATTCGTAGGGGATACAACGATATCTGGGGGGAATAATACTTTTATTGACGTAAAAAAAGAAAGAGAACCATAAGGTCTGTATCCCCATTAATCCGGACACCTTCAAATCATTGTAACTTTTGAAATATTGCACGTGGGAATGAAAAATTTCACTGTGGTATAGCTGAGAGTCTATGATGAAAAAGACTATGATTGATGTTTACATTTCATGTTTAGTATTCAAGATGGCGACGAAAGAAAACCAAGTGCGCGAGTGAATTTTGTACGGGCGTACGGCAAATCCTGACTTGTCAATACGTGACCTTGCAAAAACATTGGATTTGCCTAAATCCACTGTTCACGATGTGCTCAAATCATTTTCGGAACATTTGACGGTGAAGAGGAAACCGAGAAGTGACAAAAACATTGGACGCGCTGATCCTGTCATGGACCGAAAGGTGAAAAGGATATTAACGAAAAACCCAAATTTCTCCATTCGAACGGTGGCTCGTAAAATAGGGATGTCGCCTGGTTTTGTCCAAAAATCAAAACAACATTTGGGACTTAAGTCGTATAAAGTAAAAACAGTTCCAAATCGCAACGACAAACAGAACTTGGCAGCAAAATCACGGGCTCGACGTTTGTACTGCGAATATTTGACGAAGTTTTCATGCGTTGTTATGGACGATGAAACTTATGTCCTGGAGGATTTCAAGCAGCTTCCAGGGCTGGCTTTTTATTCTGCTATGGCCAAAAATGCTACAACTGAGCATTTCAGAACGAAGAAGGCATCGAAATTTCCCAAAAAAGACCTTGTGTGGCAAGCAATTTGCACGTGTGGCAAAAAGAGTAAATCTTTCGACACTATAGGCACAATCAGCAAGGAGATCTATCAGAAAGAGTGGCTGCAGAAGCGATTGCTACCTTTCATCAAAAGTCACAAAGAAAAACCTTTGTTCTGGCCCGATTTGGACTCATGCCACTATGCTAAAACTGTGATGGAGTGGTACCAAGCAAATCAAGTGAACATTGTACCAAAAACCTCAAACCCGCCAAATTGCCCAGAGCTACGACCAATCGAGAGATATTGGGCTCTGATGAAGCGAAAGCTTTCTGGAAAGAAGCAAGGAATCAAAGACATCAAACACTTCCAGCAAATTTGGACAAAGACGGCTTCTACGATTTCTGAAGAGTCTGTACAAACCCTAATGGACGGAGTTAAGCGCAAAGTTCGAAAATTGTATGCAAATACCGAATAACTATGTTTTGTCTTCACAAATTCTTAAAACACATCCCATGAATCTGAAATAATCAACTACGACGGAAATGTAATGCGAAATTTATGTTTTATTCATGTTTTGAGGTGTCCGGATTATTGCGGATACAGACCTTATATACTATTTATTGTTCGAAATTCAGGTATTTGCAGGTTTCTGTTATGTTCAATTTCAGGTAACTGGGTTCATACAAATGTGTAAAGTTTCTATTATATTCGACTTGACATGATACGGAGCGTGTGAAGCGGTGTGTCCACGCATCCTTCCTCCCTGTAGATTCGTGGGATGAGTTGTGGTTCAGGTCTATTCGTTTGAATCCAGCTCATTTTACGACATCTTCTTTGCAGTTGATGCAACGCAGTTGGCCTGACCTTGTGACGCTTGTATTGTGCCTTTGATGTGCTGCAAGCGTCAATATTGACAGAAAGATAATTGGACGTCATCTAGCCCAGTTGTTTCCAGGATCCTTTGTCGTACTGGCTGCGTTTAATTTTAGATCATCCAAGAAATTTCCAAGTTGTGTTATAAAAAAAAACTTTCTCGTCCCCTTTTATATACTATTCCATATGAAACTGCATATTGTTTTCAAATTTTTATTATTGACATTACCATTTTATCATTACTCGGATTTTTATGATTTATGTTAATATTATTTTATTATTTTTACATCGGAGCGTATGGTACGGTATGTCCACGCATCCTTCCTCCCCTGTAGATTCACAAAATACGTTGTGATTCAAATCTATTCATTTGAATCCAACTCATTTTGCAGAATCATCTTTTGCGGTCAATGCAACGCAGTAGGCCTGGCCGCTTTGACGCTTGTAACATAACTTTGATATACTACAAGCATCAATATTGACACAAGAAAAAAATAACTGGGCGTCATCTAACACAATTACTTATTTCCAGGATGCTTTCTCGTACTGGCTGCGTTTGTGTTAAATTAGATTAGATTAGGTAATATAGTTCATTTCAACAGCTTGAAACAATGCATTGCAATTTAATCGATAACAGTAATTTTGATTCGCATTGTACCGAAATCCATTTTCAGCTTAATTGGTCTGTTCGTTCTCTAATGTATCGAAACAGAGAATTCCACTGAAAATATAAAAAAAAAGATATTCCCCCCTCCTCCCAAAAGAGCATCAACAACAAAAACAATACTTCCCGATAGCATTAGCGCCAACCGAAACCACATCGAACAACTTCAACTTCCATCAAAACGACAAAAAGCATCAACTTCATCTCGCATCTGCCGGAAGAAACTCTTGATTACCGTGTTATTCCTGTACGATTCCTGCGCTATTTCCACCCCAATCAATCCGAAATCGAGAGAAAAGAAGAAGAAGAAAAAAAGTAGAATATGAAGGAAAACATCATCATTATCCAGCGCTGAGTTCCCCAACAAATCAAACAGCAGTGGAATGGTCTGGGGACGGGAGGGAGGTGAATCTTCTCCAAACTTCCCGTGCCATCACCATTCAGCATCATTGCCATCATCGCCACTGCCGTCCTCTCCGAACCTAGCCATAACCATAACCGTATAAAAATAGGTTCCCAAGTATCGTCGGAAAAGTTTCAGTGGGTAGTTGGCCCGACAAGGAAGGGAAGTTGGGGGGAAAAACAGTTCAATTTTCCTTTGCCATTGTTTCTCATCTCGCGGGATGTTTGGAATGAGGGAAAACACGCCAACACGGTGCCTCCTGCTCCTCCGTGATTTATAGACTCATTTCTTCGGAGCAAGACGGGGCGGGGGGTGGGCTGGTGGATAGAGAAACTGGAGAGCGATTGTCTGCCAGCAGCGCATCATCGTTCGGTGTTTGTTTGGATATTGTCGTAAACCAAGCAATTTGTTTTTATTATTTATTTTAATTACTGTTTCACTTGGGTTCTAAGTGCGGATAGATCTCCAATCAATGGGATAATCGAGCTCGGTTGACAAAATTGCGTGATCATGTAAACGGATGACCGACAGTGGAATCCAGTAGCGGAACGAAACGAAAAGTGATACCCACCATTCGTTACACCTCCATCCAACTGGCTGAGTGTCAATTTACGGATCTTCCAGCAAGACCGATGGGAATAAGTTGCTACATTTTATGGGACCCGCACGGAAGGTTAATGGCAGCTACGAGTCAATCACGTCGTCCGTCGTCGAGTCTCTGCAGTACAACAACGGTTGTCCGTCGCCATTGCAACCGCCACGCCGCGCCGCCTGCTGTCGTCGTGCCTTTTGTCGTGGGTTTCTATGATTGAGCGGATCGGAGCACACTCTATAAATATCGACACTCCTGAGCACCGCACACATGGTTTTCCTATTTATGCGGACGCGTGCTTCTTTCCAGCCACGGACCATTAAAGTCACCACTTATTCTCCGGTTCGGGCCTTGATGGTTCTGCAACTGATCTTAACTATGGAGGAATTCCCATTCATGAACTGTCTGCTCCTCGCCTGCCTCCCAGTCGGAACTTTGTAACGATAATTGTTTACATAAAAATCAGTTATAGGGATTTATTACTTGCGCCTTTTAATGCATTCCACTTCATCTTGTTTCACCCGGTTCAGGTCCGCATAGGGTGTAGTGGATTGTTGCTGAGTTGCACTGGAGGGAGAGAGAGAGCGGAGTGTAATTATGGCCACGACATAAATTGTTGGCCACAGCTTTTATTTTTAAGAGGTTCCAAAGTTACTTGCTACATCCCTTCCATTGCAGTGCCTTTCTAGGCCTAGGAAAAGGAGCGGCAGGGAAGCGGGATCGTAACCAGTAATCGTGAGAAGGAGGAGGAGAAGCGCATGTATGGTCGTAAAATGAGGCAACCAGATGAAACAATCGTTTTGTTTTGGGGGCAATGATTTTTTTGTTTTGGATGTTGAGTCGGTTGGTTATGTTAGGTGCCTTCTTTATAGGGGCAATTTGCCGTGAAGACTTCTTGTTTTGGGTTCCGCCTACCTATTAAAGAAGTACGTAAAGGGTACTCCGTAGTTGACTTCGGTGATTATGGTGGGTGATCAATTTCGGTTTTGTTGTTTTGGCAATTGAGAGATTTTATTAATGTGCGAACAAAATTGAAGGTAAAAATACGTCAAAAATCCTAAATATCAGTAGACTAATAATTTTGGCTCAATGAAAAATTCAGATGTGGATGTGGATCGATGGTGAATATTCTAATACTCGACTAGTACACACGACACTGAAGAAGTCTGCACACTGTAGACGAAATACGCGTAAGATAAGCAATCAAGGTTGTTGAAATTAAATGGAAACTACTTATTTTTCTTCTCATTTTCTAGTTACAGGTATTCCACTAAAAAGCTCACACTCTACAGGATTCATGATTAGGATTATCTATTATTTGTTATTATTATTGGGATTATATATTATTATATTCATGGATGAATATTTTACCTAACCGACCTACAAATAGACTTGTGGTGGCGCCAGAATATATAAAAAAAAAGAATGTTTAAGATATGTCTTGTTTCCTGGAACAAGAATTAATCAAACCAATGAGGTGATATTTTACTGAACCTTAGATTTTGAATTCTCGCCTTACCAAGACAAAACAAGGGTTATGTCGAATGCCTCTTTGACCCACTAAAACAATTATGTATGTCGATGCGTTTAAAGGAATTTCCCTGATTAGAACTACGTTTTTAATTTCTTTTCCGGCAGTCATTTTAAAAGTTAGAAAATTGATACCGTTACGTTTGAGTGAAACGTTTTTGAACGCTACTAAAGCTATGTCCATTTAGAATCCGGAATAATAAAATCATCTGTATCTCAGTAACGGATTGACGTAAAAATAAGTTTAATACATCAAAACAAAGGTAATTCACTGTACTTTAAGTAAAAAATATCAATACAAATCATTTATCTTCGTTTCTAATGGAAATTCGTACTTTCTTCTTTATTTCTCCCATCAAACGCTGCACACCTCCGGAGTCAACTTCCTTGGCACATTTGTTCCACATTTTGGTCATCAAAGTCGCGTCCCGAGCCATTTTTCCACTTTTCTTAAGCTTCCGCTTCATTACTGCCCAAAATCTCACGATGGGCCGGAACTGCGGGCAGTTGGGTGGATTTATGTTTTTATCGATGAAATCTACGTTATTATCGCGGACCACTGGATGACTTCCCGGCTGTAGTGGCAACTCGCCAAATCTGGCCAAAACTTCACGGGACCTTTATGGGCTTTAATGAAAGGTAGTACGCAGTTTTTGAGGCATTCATCAGTTTTTTTGGCAAATCATCAGTTTTTTGGCAAAGTTGTCCATAAAAGCAAATTTAAACTTCGCAGGAACATCTCCTCGTGCCGTCGCCATGTAGAATTGTTGGTAAGGAAGCTGTCCGAAATCCATTTTGACGTAGGTTTCATCGTCGATGAGCAGGCATCCTTGGTACTTCGTCAAAACCTGCTGGTACAATTTCCGAGCTCGAGTTTTGGTGAAGAAACTTTCAACTTCAACGTTCTGTTTGGTTGCTTGCTGGCTCGATAAGAACGATATACTGCACGCAAACGAATTTTTCGAACGGTACTGCGAGCAGCAGCGTATTCTTGGGCGATTTCATTATCTGATAGTCCAGGGTTTGCTCTGACGGTTCTCAACACCTCCATCTGGAATAACTTTTGACTGAAAGAATTTTTGCAGCGGTCACTTTCCGTGCCGCTGCAACACAATAATTGATTCCGGATTCTAACTGGACAAAACTTTAAACTTCGTTCGACTGAACAGAATAACTTGATTTATACACCATTCGATTTGAAAAATTCACAATTTTTTAGCATTGAAGATTGAATTACGTGCATTCAGTAGTTCAGTTATGTGCTAAAAAATACCAACTTTACTCTCATCCAAATATTGGTAATTTGGTTTTTCTCATTAGGGTCCTCAATAGTGAGTTAGAAATGGTTCATAATTGTTTTCTTTTATTCGATTCCATTAAGTTTCATTCCACTTTTGATACTGCGATAGTGTTTGATTTTATAACCGAGTCCGTCCCTTTTTATGAATTTCGCTTCCTACTACACTCGCGAGGCCATCTAATTTCAAGACTAAAGGGTGATACGGTCAAAATTTGGTCAAGGGAAAACGCGTGTAAATCGGTGAAATCTTTTTTTTAAAAATCAAAATTAATTTTTTTTTTCGGGTTCAATTAGTATAAAATTCAGGAAAAATATTCAGTTAGGCTTCCGCTTTTCCAAATCCGAATTGCCGGGCCTTACGCTTGACCCCTGCCATCAGATTTTGTACAGCCACCTTGTCCACCTTCTTCGCCGCAGAAAGCCAGTTTGCCTTGAACTGCTGCTCGTCCTTAGCAGTTTTTTTGGTCTTCTTTAGGTTCCGCTTGACAATAGCCCCGTATTTCTCAATTGGGCGGAGCTCTGGCGTGTTGGGAGGGTTCTTGTCCTTGGGAACCACCTGCACGTTGTTGGCGGCGTACCACTCCATGGCCGTTTTACCGTAATGGCAAGATGCCAAATCCGGCCAAAACAGTACGGAACAACCGTGTTTCTTCAGGAAAGGCAGCAGACGTTTATTCAAACACTCTTTCACGTAAATTTCTTGGTTGACAGTCCCGGAAGCTATGAAAATGCTGCTTTTCAAGCCACAGGTACAGATGGCTTGCCAAACCAGATATTTCTTTGCGAACTTTGACAGTTTCGTGTGCTTGAAAATATCTGCTACCTTTCCCCTTCCTTTTGCCGTATAAAACTCCTGTCCCGGAAGCTGCTTGTAGTCGGCTTTGACGTAGGTTTCGTCGTCCATTACCACGCAGTCAAACTTCGTCAGCATCGTCGTGTACAGCCTCCGGGATCGCGCTTTGGCCGTCGTATTTTGTTTATCATCGCGATTTGGAGTCACTACCTTCTTGTAAGTCGATAGTCCGGCTCGTTTTTTGGCTCGATGCACTCGATGGCTCGGTTGTAGACGATACACCCAGCTTATTTGCGGCATCTCGGAGAGATAGGTTAGGGTTTCGCTTGATACTACCGGCAACTCTCTTTGTCGTCTCAGCGGCTTCCGGTTTTCGATTTCCCCCCGATCCAGACTTCCTGGCTGTCGACAAACGTTCCCCAAACACTTTAATTACATTTGTAACGGTTGATTTGGCAACTTTTAGCGATTTTGCCAACTTTGCGTGCGAGTAGCTCGGATTTTCGCGATGCGCGAGCAAAATTTTGATACGCTGCTCTTCTTGCTTGGACGGCATTTTGACAACTGAAGAGTGAATTCCAAAATCCAAAAATAGGAGCAACATTCTACACACACACACCTTCAAAATGAGGGGTGTTCAGGTTTTTTAAATGCAAAATTGAAAGAAATACGTCAAGTTGATATTGACCAAATTTTGACCGTATCGCCCTTTACGCTACTCAACGCTAGTATATAGCACAGCTGACGAAGCGAAATGATCTCAGTGTTACACAACAGTCTCAGCTGATAGTTTGACCGACTTTGCCTTGCCATGAAAATGATTAAAATGATGTATTTTAATCATTTTGATCCAAAATTAATATAAAATTTAGCAATATAATGTCAAAATGTATTGTTAGATACCTGCGGAATGATCGATCAAATTGTACGGAAATATATGCCTATGATCCATAAAATATTGAAAATGTTCCATAAATGAATTGAAAGGTTTGAATAATGATCCATAAACTTCTAAAAATGATCCATAGTAAACCAACTTTGTTCACTTAAATTCATAGGTATGATCCATGAATTATGCCGGAATTTTTCCAAATTTTTCAAATTTTGATAAAGGAGAAATCGATCCTTAATTGCGCTCCTACATGTCCGTGAATATTGCTGTAACAGAAGGATCGCGTTGGTCTAAGGAAATTTAGCCCTTTTCCAGAAAGCTTACTTACTTTTGCGATCTCACCTTCCTTAAGCACCGCAACGGCGACACATGTTTACCAATAAATTTGGCAACTAGCTCTCGTGCACCCAAAGAACTACAGGTCAAACTGTTATTTCATTTTTTTTTTAATTAAATTATACCGGGCAGACGCTTGACGTCCAACTACACTTAACTACAAAAAACATCATCCGTTTGCATTATACCGAGCAAATGCTTGAATCAGCAATTTGCTAGGAGACGCTATGCAAACACTTTGGATATCGAAAACCCATTCCTGTCACCCCAAATCTTTAATCTTCAAAACGGCTGTGCAAAACCATATTGTTTCATCTTTGGCAGCAAACTTTTACCCGGATACCTAAAGGAACGGTCCTCACACTGATGTAAGTAAATCTCGAGATGTTTGCATCCCAATGTTCCCTATGTTTCCCTATGTTCAAATAACTCATTTAATTCGAAACTGACTGTACACAACCAACTTGAAATTTGTATGGAAATTAGTATGGTAAACAATATGTTTATATATTGCTATGAAAAACCGCTTTATCAATCTGCGTTCAAAGCAGTCAGCCTTACGAATAGATTATTTCTTACCAAAAACTTTGCAGAACATCACTTTTCTAAAAAATGCAAGGCATAAAAGCTGTTAAACATACAAGTCGCTCGCGTCTTGTAACTAAGCTCAATCAACTGTTCAGCAGGCAATTTCTAGCACTAGTAGGACACAAATAATCGTGTTAAAATGCAAAACCTGAATGGTAACGCAGTTAGGTATTCATTTTCCAATTTCTATGGATTAAAATTTTCAAAAAATAGTGCCCAAAACTCAAATGCAGGCTTATTTTATGAATCATACCTTTATGTTTTAGTCCACAAAGTTGATATACGATGGATCATATTCATACGTTTATAGTTCACTAGCTGAACCCGGTTTGAGCGCTGCTACGCTTGCAACTAAATGAAGGAAATTTTAATATAACTGGCACGTTTATGGTTGTTTTTCGAGTGTTTTTCTTGACTAAGCAGGGGTTCAAACTTCTATCAGAACATGCTTCTTACCCGAAACATATGCGTTTTGTGTTTTAGTAACTGGGGAGGTTTCTTGTTTGTGGTAGAAATTTGTTTTTTCATTTTGAGGGGGGTCCTTCTTCAGGGGGGGAGGTCTCCACCCGCAGCCCCAAACCCCCCCACGTGGAAGTGTTTTTTGTTGTTTGGGGTTGAGGTAACTTTTTGTTTGTTGGATGCCCCCCCACCATCGAGGAAGGAGGTTGAACCATAGAAACATTACTGCCTTCAAAACCTCCCATATGCCGAATTTGATTCGATTTGCTTGATTAGTTATGAAGAAATGTGTGTTTCATTTGTATGAGAGCCCCCCTTACTGAGAGAGAAGGGGTCCCAAACAATCATAAGAACCTTCACCAGCCCCAAAAACTCCTACATACCAATTTTCACGCTGATCGGTTCAGAACTTTCCGAGCCTATAGGGTCAGACAGACAGAAATTCATTTTTATGTATATAGAAATCCTGCCTCCAAAAACCCCCAAATGTGGTTCCATTTGTTTGATTAGTTCTTGATATTTAATTTTTTCGGGAGCCCCGCCCCCCTCCCTCCCCCTTCAGAAGGCAGAGGGGTCTGGAACTGCCATAAAAACATTTCTTGCCTCCAAAAACCTCAACATGCCAAATTTGGTTTCATTTGCTACATTGGCTCTCGAGTTTTGGCCAAATTTGGTTCCATTTGCTTGATTTGTTCTCAAGTTATGCAGAAATTCATGTTTCATTTGTATGGCAGACCCCTCTTTCAGAGGGCGGAGGGGTCTGAAACCACAATAGAAACATGTCTTGCCTTCGAAAACCTCCACATGCCAAATTTGGTTCCGGTAACTTGATAAGTTCTCGAGTTATTCAGAAATTTGGGTTTCATTTGTATATGAGCCCTCTTTTCAGAGAGGGAGGGGTCTCGAGTTACCTTAGAAACATATCTTGCCTTTAAAATCCCCACTTGTCAAATTTGGTTCCATTTGCATTATTAGTTCTCGAGTTATGCAGAAACTTCTGTTTCATTTGTATGGGAGCCCCCCTTCTAGAGAGGCCCCTCTCGAACCACCATAGAAACAGTTCTTGCTTCCAGAAAACTCCACATGTAAAATTTGGTCCTATTTACTTGATTCATTCTCGAGTTAGGCAGAAATATGTGTTTCATTTGTATGGGAGCCCCCCTTTTCAGAGAAGGAAGGAGTCTCTTACTACCTTTAAAACCTTCCCCGGTCCCAAAACACCCCCATAAAAAAATTTACGGGGAGCGGTTCTGTTTTTTTTTTTGTTTCTATAAGGTTCAGACAGACAGACAGAAATCCATTTTTATATATATAGATATAAAGATTATTCATAGATCGTTTTATGGATCCTTGTCAATTTATTTATGGAACATTTTCAACAATTTATTTCATATTTCATTTATTCATATATTTCATTGCACAAAGGTAATATTCTGAGGATCAATATTGCACGTTTAAGGAACGCCATTGAGCCATTTATGGATCATTTGTAATATGTTTATGGGTAATTCGTACAGTTTTATCGATCATGCCATAGATATATAACGGTAAATTTTTGACTTTTTATTGCTAAATTTTATATAAACAATGGATCACATCGATAAATTTTAAATATCATCTCCATTTTCTTATGGATATTGGCAAGAGTTCTATGGGCCATAAATGCGTTTTTTATGGAACGATTTTCATTTTTTATGGATCGTTTAATAGTTTTTATATGCAAAAGTATGTTTGCCCTAGGTTACTGATATTGAACAGTTCCAGGCGAAACTGGCCATGAAATGTCGAAATTTGACACGAGTCACTTGGATTTGGACGAAATTTCGTAAACGTATTCAGTGGTTACGTATTTTGACGTAAGGATATATTGTTTGGACTCATGAGTAACTTTTGAGAAGGACTTATGTGTTTTTGATACAACAGTTTTAGGAACACAGTAACTTGGAAATTGTTCGTTTTAGGGAAAAAGTGTCTGAGAAGAAATGGTAAGGAATCAAAATGTCCATAAACCAAATATACACTGAAATAAAAAATATTCTTTCTATGAATAAATCTTAATTAGAACTTAAAATTCAAAATCCCAATATATGCTTTTTTTATTTTTTCGATAGTAAAATTTGAACAAAAAAGCCATTATTTAAGATGTAAGAACAACATGGACTAAAAATTGTTAAAAAAGTTTTCCTAATAGAAACTTTTGATAGATTTTCATAAAAGTAATTAATGTTTATCAAAAGCACTTTCCAATGCCAAAACATCATTTTACATCAAATTTGTAATCGAAATATGCACATTAATAATCTCCCTAGAGGTAATCGTTTTCGAGAGATTTTGAATTTATTTTCATGAGTGACTGAAAACTTAAGAAACACGTCCTTTTCATAGTTTAGTCGAGATGGTCCATCACCAAAACTATGTTTGTTTCAACAAACATGGATATTTCAATAACTTTTTCTCTGACTTCTGTACGATTGGACTAATAATTTGAAAGCTATAGGAAATTACTTCCTCATTATTGTTATAATCCCACGACGGATTGGTCGATTCGCTAAGTAAACCCAGCTTTTGGTAAACCTGAATAGTTGTTTTCATGTGACTTTTAGTTATATGTACACAATAATGTGAAAAAGGAACTTCCATACGCATTAAATAATTGATCAGAGTCTATTTTTTCTGAGGTATAAAGTAGGTCGAGGTTAAAAGACTTTTTTACTACTTTCAGATGATTTAGTACATGTTTACCTCCCTTTTGGTTTTCTGTACATAGGCATTGCTTTTTCCATTGTTTTTAATATAAATAGTATTGTGGTACACATTTTTTATATTATAATATTAAAATTATTACTTGTTCACTTTTTTATATACATCATGAAAGCTTACTTCGTCGTTGGATTACCGTTAAGCTGCCCTTTTATTATCGGAAATAGGTACAAAACAATGATACTTCTGGGTTCTTGGAACTAATTTTGATTGTTGGTGTGTGCTATGTAGTTCTTCTAGCCCTTACTCGTAGTCCTCTTGTGACACAAAACAAAACGATAATGTGGTCAGGTTATCTTCATTCCGCTTACTAGCCCACTCAAACTAAGTTTTTGCACTCGTGATTGGATGCTCATGCTTGGGACTGCCTCCTCCCTATTGTTAACATTTCGCGGAACGAGGGCGGGCTCTTCGACCTCATCTATTGGGTTTATTCTGGCAATCGAGGGCTCGATTCTAGTGCTGTGAGTGTGAACTTGATTTTGGAAGTAGATTCTCTTCCCTATATTCGCGGGTTTCGCGTAAGTGTCTCTGCTTACGGGCCCGCCCAAACGTTTTTGGCCCTTCATACAGGAGCTTGATCATCACAGACAACTATAAAATCCTGATCAAATCGTTTTTCAGATGATTCCACTGCTATGGAAAGTTACCTTGCTTCAATAGATGGTAGTATTAAATCATCAAATCATCATCATCGTGATTGGATGCTCATGCTGTCTTGCAAGGCTTGCTCAAGTAGCCATCCTTTTCATAGTACCGCCAATTGCATCACAAGAACTACCATGCGAAGTTGCAAAAATGTGCCATTCTACGTCAATGTTATATTTTGATTTAAATTGACATAAACTAGCAAAAATTATATTGGGATGCAGCTCCACCAGGCATAAATATTTTTCATTTTATTTGCTTTCGTTTTTTTTTAAATGTTAATAGTTTGGATGTAAACACTTGTACTGCTATTGTATCATGACTCACGACTTCAGACACAATAACAAAACTCAAATTTTGTAATTCTCCTTTATCTTTGAAATATATAACAAAAGGGTGAATTTTGGCTTGATCATTGTTCCAATGATGGCTTTGAACTTCATTCTGAAGAACAAAAGAATAATTTTCAGAAAAATCACATCTTATGACAACTTCGTTTTCTTGCAATGCTGCTTTTTTATCTCTAAGAAATGAAGACTGCTGTTTTTTAATGAAATCATGAGTTACCAATTTTTCTATTATAATTTTTCACTAAATTCACAAATTTCACAATTTCATACACTGGTTTAACTATGGTTTCTATATTGCACATATTAGTAGACACCCATTGCACATAACATATTTCAATCAAGGTAGGTAGACCGTGCGTTTACCAACTACGCTATCCGAGGCCACTAAACCAATGGGTCTGAAATGAAATAACTCAATCGTAATGGAAATGCTACTAACAATTAGTTGCATTTCTCAAAACATTTAATATTGACTCAAAATCTTTTTAATGTTTACTAAAGGAGGAGTCCTGCTTTCTACTTTTTTTTTGAATGAGCCCAACGATCACACGTAATTGTAATTGAAACAATTATAAGTTCATAAAGTCTATCAATATTATATCCAAATGATGAATTATTATTGAATTTTTCAATTAACTTCTATGGAAAAATGATTGGTGAAAAATGATAATAAAGGCAACAATCTCTTCTGGAGACACTCAGATCGATAGATTTCCGCATTTATAGTTCCGGTAGTGTAAAAAATGGTTGACTTCAAACCACAGGAACATATTGCTTGCCATACCAGTACCTTTCGACCGAATTTCTCCACTTGAATCGACCAGTCCGCATCGCTCACTTCCTCCCCAACGACGGCAGTAAAGTATTGTGGACCTGGAAGGGTTTTTGAGTCCTGCTTTACATAGGTCTCATCGTCCATCAAAACGCATGCATCCGGACGCTGCAAAAGACGCGAATACAATTTCCGGGCCCTTGTTGCTGCTCGCTTCTTCTGTTCTGCACTTTGTTTCGAGATTTTCTGCTTCTTGTAGGTCTTCAGGTGGTTTCGCCTCTTGATACGCTAGATCATTCCGACACTCGTTCCTGCTTTTTTGGCCAAATCACGTATTGACATTAATTTGTTCTTCATGATTAGAGATACCACTTTCTGCTCCAGTTTCGGGTTGGAAGAACCGGGTTTTCTGCCTCTTCCTGGTAGCTCATCCAAAAAGTAGTGTTCCCCAAACTTATTAATGATGGTTTTAACACTCGCATGATGAATTCCAAACCGCTTCGCCAATTCTCGCATAGTAATACCCTTCTCACTTAGCCATGTGTCCAAAACCTTAATTTTCACTTCCTTTTCAATACGCGACATTTTGAAAACGCAGAATTTGAACCGCACAAACAAGTAAACAAAAGAAAGCTGACAGTCAAACGCACAGCATGCAGTGTTCAGAGCATAAAAAACCATCACAAATACATGCGTACAACGCAAATGTATGTGGACAGCTTATATTCGATACACTCCTTACTATTTTTTGACATTCTCAGTGATCCTGGGACTGACGATACTTTTCCTAGATTTGTCCAAAACCTTAAATTCAAAACAATGGGTGTAAAGATAATAAAACGATGCTCAAAGAGTCAAACAATATAGGTTCACAATCTTCCCTTTCGAACGAACATCTCAACTCTCAGAAATAGAACACGCATATGTTGACTTAAGACTACGGCTAGTATCTTATCTTCAGTTCTTCTTCCAACACACGTTTTCCTCCACCGTAAACCCAGGGCACCGATGTTAATCGTCGTGATTTGTTTTTCCATCCTCTCCCGTTTCTTCTCCTGCGTGCCCAAGCTACAGACCATCACGGAATCAAACCAGGATCGATCCACAAAGTGCGCCCTCCAATTGACCATCCATACCGACCGAACGATGGAAATAAAAATTAAAGCTTCCCTCAATTCCAATGGGGTTATAAAACACTTCACTCTTCAAAATTAATTGGTTTTAAATTAATGTCTTTATTTTTTTAATTGCCAACCTTTTATTCCTGCACTGGCCAACGGTTCAAGGGGAACGCTTCAATGGGCAACAAATTTCTTGCTTCTTGCTCCGCCGACGAACCGGACCCCGGATTAACAGCGGAAGAAGGGTCGTCAGCCGAACGAACCGGGAGAAAAACCACGACGACGAAAAGGGAAAGGAATCAATTAAAATGAGCAGTGCGGTTTCTGCTTTCTGTTCTGTATCAGCCGTTTGTCGCCGTACAATTGTGGGGACATTGAGCTGGGAAAAGAAAAAAATGAACCGAAAAAAAAAAACATAAACCTGGTCAGGAATGCCTTCTTGTTGTTCGATGTCGGACCGGGTCCCGGATGGTTGTTGGTGTTGTCGTTGTTGTTACACAAAGGTCTTGCCTTATTATTTAGTGCATCCCGTGTCGTCGATGGCATAGGGTTGTGATTTGAGGTTTGTCCAGCTTCGAGAAAATATCTTAATACGCAATCAGAGCGGCCTACTTGATGAGCCGAAAATTAACGCCAATGCCAAACAGGCGCTCAGCCCTTCGCGAGTTGCTTTACTGGTCCCAAAAAGACCTGTGCGCCGATCGATTTTGTTTTGGGCGGCGGCGTGAACCTTTGGTTTATAAAAACCTACGATTTAGGGGGTCAAGATTCCTCTTGCTCGGACTAATTTATTAGGGATTCATATAGCGAGGGTAAGAGTGACTTGAATTTAATTTTTTTATTCAAGAGACCAGAACATCGAAACAATAAAAATCATGGACCCTTCTACATTATTGTAATGTGTATTTCTCGCCAAATCAACTCAATTTTTATGTGGAATTAAAATATCAACGGTTTTGAAAATCAATTCGACAAAGATTTTCCATTAGGGCCTAACTGACAAACGTAAACAATGGCTTTTTCCGCGAATTTTTCGTTATTGAAAACTCGCCTTATCAATCCACCATGGTCATTTCGAAGAGCAAGAGTTCACCTATCCGATGGAATTGGAGGCGAATCATCGGTAGCCTTTGCGTAAGAGAAATTTACGGAAGTAGTCATTGTTTACGTTTGTCAGTTAGGCCCTAATGAAAAATGTTTGTCTATTTACAAGTAGCAGGCAGCTACCTTAACTTCACCGGAACTGATTGCTCTCGAGAATTAGAAATCCTTTTTCAAAATGCCCCATCATTTTTTAACCCAAAATGGACATCTGTGTTTGTAACCAGAAAATGAAAGTCAACCATATATGGAGGGTACCGGTCGTGTAGTGGTTAGCGTGGTTACCTCTCACCCCACCCCAGTCGGTCTGGTATCAATTCCAGTCGGCCCCGTTCGGATTTTCTGAGACGAAAAATCTGTGATCAAATTTTCCATGACAACCCTGGCAATCCATTACCGTCTCCAAAACAACTGATTGACAGACAATAAAGGCTGTTGATCGAAATCGGTCTACCATTGCTCGTGTCCACATCGAAACCTTCGTTGGCGAGTTTTTAGCTGCATCCGTCAACCACATTACCAAGGCAGCAGATGAGAGCACCGAATGATCGGTCGTCGGACCGATCACCTGCCCTTTCTGGAATTTGAGAGGGAGATTTTCCAAGTAACATTGCCAAAACTATCCAGCTTTAATAAGTTTGATTAAGGTTTTATGAAAGCCACAAGAAATCAATTTGGTTTTATTATGGCATCAAGAGGTGCCAATAGGGTTCATATTTTAGTCAGCTTTATGACAAGCTACACAGCTTGTTTAAAACGATATTAAAACCTGGTTTTCTCAGATTCCTTTTACTCCCATCAAAGGTTTTATTTCGACTTTGTGAACTCGTAAAATGCTGTTTTGAAATGCCGTTTTAGGACTCATTCATATTATCTCATAATGGCCAGTTGAAAAAGCATTTAAAACCATTTTGCCTCCATTAAATGCATTGAACGGCAAATTGGCATTGAGGGAAATAACAAAATGACCAAATAGTTTTATAGTAGCCATTGCCATATTGAAATATAAGTAAACATTGAAATAAGGAATAATAAATGCACCAAATTTTATATGCAATGCAAATTGACTATAGATCGAAGACCAATTTCAAAAAATTCATGATAAACTTATCGAACATGCTTGTTCTAATTTTGTTATTGTTGTTATAAACACGCATAATTTCCGAGGCGCATTAATTTTCGGCTCTTGTCATGCCAATATACACCATCAAATTTAATGCGCATATGATTTGGAGCAACAAACTCAATTTGTTTTAGATGTTTTGCTTACTGCGAAATAAATCAGCAGAGCCAGAGAATTGAACAAAACAAAACAACAAAAACCAATCACGATATCATAAAAAAATGACAGCTGTGGCCATTTGGCCGTATGCTGGTTTTCATGACAGGTTTTATGAAGGTTTTCAAGTGGTCAGAACATCTTTCACTATGACATTTTCAAAAACTTTATGGTCTAATAAAGGTTTTATTATCTTGTTTACACAACCGTCTATAGAATGGGCCACTTTTTACGAATTTCGGCTTTAAAGAAGCATAGAGGAGGTGTTGGTAGACAAAACAGTTTTGAATGTAGTTTTATTAACAAAGCTGGGAGGGGTGCTATGCGGCAGGAATAAAGCTAAAATTGCTACCTGGGTTGAGTGATCTCGGGAATAGTGATGACCCACACATTGTCATCGAGTTAGTTGGTGAGACGTGTTATTTCTTTGTTAAATTGTTTGTTTTAAAGGTAGTTTTGTAAGTAAAAAATAAATGTAGTTTATGGACAGTATGCAGTATGTGGTTGTATGCTGTCTTTTTTGATACTGTTTACTTGGCGTTCGTTGTATTTTTTGAGTGGTTACACCATTGAGAAATTCATTTTAAACAAGTTTGAGAAAAAAAAACCTATATTCGAGAAGAAAACAACTATGTTTGCGAATTTAAAAGAAAAATTATGAGGGTGAGTCTCGTCAATGACGGATAATAAGTGTTGATTTTGGCGAACATTATTTAAAGTATCAATTTATCTAGTGTCAATGTCTAGAATAACCTTGTCAATATTCGCATGATAATATTCGATGACAAAGGCTATTAGCAGCACCACCAACGGCTTCAAACTGTAAGATTTTTCATGAGTCTACTTCTAGCCTTGAAATGGACCAATGACCATGAAATCATGAAGTTTGAACAATCGAAAAGCATGCGATGAAAATTTGTGTCTGTCGCCGCCTCGTGGATCTTGGCAAAACATGCCGTCTTCCGGAACAGATTCCTTGTGGCCAATCCAGTCAAAAAGGGCAGTCCTCAAGCAGAACTAAAAATTGGGACTACAAAAAGCATTTTGACGGCAAAGACTTTAAAATTTGGTCATACAAACTTTCCACAATGTGAATTTGAAATCTGGGTCAATATGACCCAAAACACTTAATTCGTCACAAAAAACTGATGATTTGGCAAGGGATATGCAGCTGCGGAGCAAAGACCAAAGTGTTCGTGACGAGTAAGACGATGGACTCGAAGAATACCTCAAAAACCGCGAACTACCTTTCATTAAAGTCCATAAAGGTCCCGTGAAGTTTTGGCCAGATTTGGCGAGTTGCCACTAGAGCCGGGAAGTCATCCAGTGGTACCGCGATAATTACGTAGATTTCATCTATAAAAACTTAAATCCACCCAACTGCCCGCAGTTCTGGCCCATCGAGAGATTTTGGGCAGTAATGAAGCGGAAGCTTAAGAAAAGTGGAACAAATGTGCCAAGAAAGTTGACTCCGGAGGAGTGCTGCGTTTGATGGGAGGAATAAAGAAGAAAGTGCGAATTTTCATTAGAAACGAAGTGAAATGATTTATATTGATATTTTTTCTTAAAGAACAGTGAACAATTACCTTTGTTTTGACGTATTAAACTTATTTGTACGTTAATCCGTTACCGAGATACCGATAATTTTATTATTCCGGATTCTAAATTGACATTGCTTTACTCGAACAAAAAGGCAAAAGACAAAAGCGATCACCAAACATTTATTTTCAGTGGGATATTTTTGAAACTCTCTGGGAATAAAGAAACACATATCAGCTATGTCTTTGCAAAGTTGGTTGAACGGAAATATCATTCATTTTAAAAATTGTAAAAATAAAATTTTCAAAACATAAACAACCAATGAAAATCTACATAAATCTGTTTTTTTTTGTGATCAATTTAATTTGACAATTCTTTGCGAGCTGGAATAGTATAATATACCGAATCGAGTGCGCAATCAAAACATGCCCTCAAAATGCCCTCATTTTTTTCAAATATCGCAGATTTAAATTCAAATCAATCAATAGTCCATCCCAAATGCATCAAGACGACACTACCGCTGGAAATTCTTGTTCTGTAACCTGCTACATTTTCTCATGAAAATTACCCGTCATTTTCAGATGATGGTCGCGATCTTGATTGAATCTGTGTTAGTCATAAGTGTAAGGCAGGTTTGTGTACAAGATATTTTGTTGAGTTACTAAAGAACATAATTTTTGTATTGCAACTCCGAAAAGAAAAAAAAGCAAGAAGAAATACAGGGTGTCTCACAATAGGTGTCACTAAAACAAAATGGGATTACAGCAAAACAAATCAACCAAATCATAGCATTTATTTTTCATTTGAAAGATACATGGCTTAGAAATAAACCATATTAATTCAATTGGAATCTCTCGCCCTTCTCCTTGATAACTTTGCGCAAACGCTTTGTAAACCCATCGCAGCTAGCACGCACGATTTCCTGAGGAATTAGGACCCAACTATCAACCAAATGTTTCTTGAATCGATATAAAGTAAGCCCTTTCGTAGGGCCTTTATATTGAAGCATATAACCTCTTCTTTGCCTAGTGTGCTGGAGCTGAGTCCTGTTGGAAACAATATGGTGTATTCCCAGACAGCGTTGAAGCATGAGGAAGCAGATAGTTCTTCAAAACTTGCTCGATGTAATATTCAGTGTTGATTTTTACGTTACGGTTCTATGAAAAGAAGAGGAAGTTTTCCTTTTCGTGAAACGGTGCCCCATACGATGATTTTCAATACATTCTGAAAGCGTTCTACAGCTAGTTTATCTCTTGAAATATTAGCAAGACTTTTGTCATACACACATTTCCCTGAAGGAGGAAGAGCTTCTCATCCGAAACCAAAATCTCGCAGTCACGCAGTATTTCGGCACCAAAAAATTTCTGCTTCTTTGGACCCTGGCTTGCTTTTGACGGTCGGTCAAACCGTGAACCCGTTGTTTCTTGTACGGCTTGCATTCCAGATCATGTCTGAGGAGCCTGTTCGTTGAAGCAGGGGACATTTGAAATTGTTTGCTCTATTTGTGGCCAGATACGGCCGGATTACGTCTTATTCACTCCCTCTCACTTTTGCTCTTTTTTTTTGTTGTGACAGTTCGTCGGCACCCTTTGGTCAATATGGACATTTCCAGTTTCCTGGAACCATTTCAAGATACGAAAAACAAAACGCTTACTCACTCCGAACTGCTTAAGGCTATTGAATATCTAACACGGTCTAAGCTTTTGCAAATGTAATATTAAAACTTGCTCCTCCATGGTAGCTGATAAATATAAACAAACGCAATCGATTATTTATCTTCAGCGATAAACTGTTAAAAGAAAACACTCAAAACGGATATAATCAATTCCGCTGTTAAAATTACCCAGCTGAAATAAACCTAGACAGAAAAAAGGTGACATCTATTCTGAGACACATTGTAAATCAGTTTTTCTCTTTAACATAATATCAATAAACAACCCTACACTCCTCTTCTGGGCAAATTGGCTTATTTGTAAAAACTGCCCCAGAACATATGGACCTACCCAGTTCTCAGTAGAAATACCACACAAATGTTGAAAATTCAATTTTTATTAGATATACTGGTAACATTAGAGTAGTATTCTCAATATTTGCAATCTAGCAATTGCACGCTAGCACCTTTTTGCTAACGTTCTTTATAAGATTCAGCACAGTCTTCTTAGCGACAAGTTTTGACACTTTCTTCCAATCTTTTTCAAACTGTAGAATGGTCTCTGCTTCCGAGACAAGTTTCCTAAGATGTACCTTCGTCAATGCCCTAAATTCTTCAATTGGTCGAATTTGCGAGTAATTATGAGGGTTCAAGTACTTTGGAACGAATGAAATATTCTTGGTGGTATACCATTCTACCGTTGATTTCGCGTAATGGCCAGAATACAAAACGATCCTTGTGGCTTTGAATCATG
The DNA here is from genome assembly GCA_024533555.2 of Aedes koreicus. Classification (NCBI taxonomy): domain Eukaryota; kingdom Metazoa; phylum Arthropoda; class Insecta; order Diptera; family Culicidae; genus Aedes; species Aedes koreicus. Next base: position 72,938 of record JAHHFK020003736.1, read on the forward strand.
GGTAGAAGTCGTTTTTATAGGCACTCTTTGCTGTATAATTCATTGTTCATCGAAGCAGTTGGGATGAAGGGTTGAGAAATGTTAGCCACAAATAGCTTGCCAGACCATAGCTTTCTTACTAAGCTTTTCGACTTGAATGGATGTCTCAGACTGGTTCAATACTTCTCCTTCACGCACCGTATAATAGTGTGGCCCCGGCAAAGATTTGTAGTTGACTTTTATGGGGGTTTCGTCATCCATGATTATACAGTTCGAATTCCCAGCAAGCATCGTATCGTTCAACTTTCGGCCTGATCGATGCTTCTTGTTTCGGACTCCATTGCAGCTGCTTCTGTTTCTTATAGGTTCGAAGATTCAAACGTTCTTTGGACTTCGAAGTGCCAAACTTTTAGGCCACATCCCACTCCGAAACCTCCTTCTTGTGCTCGAATGCCTTCACTTTACATGTATCCAAACGAGGGACAGCAGGACCTTTTCATCGACCCGATTTCGATTTATGCTTAAACGTGTTATCCTCACTGAACTTCCTGATCGCTGTTCGTTCGCACGGCTTTCTCACTTACTCCTTCCATTTTTGCCAACTTCCTCATTGACATTCCGGGTTCTGTACACCATTTGGGCGCATTATTTCGACGTTGTTCCGCTGAAAGTCCACGCATTTTGAAACTGAAGCGATCGTAGTATGCGGTGCGCGAAGTAAGACGTGAAAATTTTTGCCTTGACATTTCGTCTCGTTCTATTTTCAATTTTATATTAGATTTTACAAGTGTATAGAGAATTTGTAATCTTAACCCTCTCTGTTTGTGAAAACCTGCGAGAAACAGAAGTCCGATGACTCCATTTCTTCTGGTTTTGAGTCAAAACCGAAAAAGCCTCGGGGGGAGAGGAGGGGTTGTGGGAGTGTGGGGAAATCGTTACGGGGGGGGTTTTCGGGTGGGGGGGGGGGGGTGGTTGGTGGTTGGTTGCGGTGCGGGTTTTGGGTGGGGGATCAAACGAAATTAAGCTAAGTATTTCTTATATTTCTGACACCAGAATAGTTTTTAGCCCTCGTAGCGAATGTTGTGCAGTGGAGAAAATTCCTTTAATCCCACATACATTTTTTGATGGCTTCAAATGTTGAGTTGACAACCGGGAAGCAGGAGGGTGCAACCTACCTCCGGTCCTCACAAGTTCATACAAGTTCCACGCCTCCATGAGTCATGTGATCACAGGGAACTGCCGGCTGAAACATGGAGACGCTGGTTGGCGTGGCCAGGGCAATGTTGTCAATTTGACAGTAGCTGGGTGAGGGAGTGCGACTGAAGATCGTGTGCCTTTTAGTCATGTTGTTTATTTCACGTTCTCGTTTGGTTGATGGTTTCAGCACGTTTTGGAGTCATCTTTGTGTTCCGATACCGTTTAGCTTGAGAGCATGTATATCAATTGAAGGCTCAGTTTGTTTTTGAGCATTTCAGCATGAACATGTGGATTTCACTGCTGAATTTCAGCTATTATTTTCATAGGGGACTGGCATGCGATCATGGGCATTATGTGATCGTATTTGCATAAATTTGTTTGGTGATGGCTATGGTTGGATGGGCCATTTGTTTCAGGAATTATAAGGCCGGCCTCTTCGATCACTTATACTGCTGTCTTTGGAGTGTGACTGGAAGAGTGTAGGGAGGTTTTTTTTTTAAAAGATGTCTTTGTTGCTCTCCAGAAAAGAACATCACGCGTCTTTTGATTGAGGTTTTGTCTGAGATAGTTGTACTGATCTACTTTGTTTTCAAATACCTAATTTTTCTGTTCAGTAACAGACCAGTGGATGTGCTGCAAAATGGTGAGTAGACACCTGGGATGGAGCTTGCGTCCCGGCAACATAGCTATGGTCATCACAAGTTCCCACCTCATGCTTCCACGGGTCAGGAGATGACAAGGACCGCCAGCTAAGGGTTGCGTACTTGGCTGGTAGTGCAGCCTGGGCACTGTTGTCCTTCTGACTTCAGCTAGATTGAGGAGGATGCGTGGTCGAGCGTCTGTCCACCAGGGAGGTGCGGCTCAAGCAGCGTCTGTCCTGGCATCCAGCGGCTGAGTGAGAAGTGCTGTGTCGCGTCAACTATACCTTAGGCGGCAGTCCCACCAACGCGATGAAGGAACCGCGACCCCGGTAGGGTGGCATGCTGAAATCTTGCCCTACCACGAAAAGTGGAAGTTTTCTTTGTACGGTGTATGGTTTCGGATCATCCATGGTTTTAAAATATGTTTTTCCCTCGAGGCTATGATGCAGGTCCGTCTACAGTTGCAGCAGGATCACAATCTGCAACGTGCAGACATTGCAAATGTTGTTGTTATTATTTATCATTCTGTATTGTAACATTCCTTCACAATATTTTGTATGCTATGTTTAGCTTTGCATTTATGCATAGTTGTAAGTTTTGGCTTATCTTACTCACGTTCTGTGTTTGAAATTATAGAAGGGTTGTTAACGTTTTTTTAGAAAGGATCATATAGGACAAATTATACAGAAAATTGTTTTTTCTTCATTCAGGGAATTAATTCAAGTAGTAACAATGTTTGTGGCTCTACATTTTCTGTTTCACAGACGTGAAAAATCATTTATAGGAAACATCAGTTGTCGTAAAATTCGATTTTTCAGTCTTTTTTTAATTTTTTATTTTTTTTTTTTATTGTTTTGGATTTATTGAGTTTCCGTTTTTTGGGCAGTGATCATACTCATATGAAATTTATTTCGCATTGTTGTTTGCTTGAGTTTTCATTGCTGTTCTGCTGGGCTGCCGGGTGATCGACTTTGTTTCATAGTACCTCGTTGGAATTTTCGCCGTTTCGGAGTTTCAATTATCTGGCACCGAGGCGGAAGAGGCATATAGTTGCATTTCATTATTATATGTACGTTGTTTTGAAATTTTTTACAACATCGTGTTATTTTCATCATATCATGACCTTCACACCCCTTCGGGCTCGAGGTAGACAACCCAATGTGCCAATTCGAGATATTTTGGCGATGTGATTTGGAAACAAAACTCATTTATGTGTTTTTGACTAACATTAGCCTTAGATTGTAGTTAGTTTAACCTGTATTTTTACTGTAAGTTTTTTTTATCTGTGTATGTGTGTTTTTTTTTCTTTTTCAAAAAATGTTCAAGTCAAAAGTAAACCATAAATTGTATAGTTATAAGTTTTTAGATAATTTAGAATTTAAATTTAATGTTTTATGTAAACCATACCTTAAATTCCCACCCTCTTTCCCATCCGTAATTTGTAATTCCTATTAACCTCGAGACGGCCGCGAGTAATCGGCTCTATCCTCCTAACTTTAGTTTTAAGATAAATGATGTATATAAATATGAAAATTTGGCTCTGTAAAGTTGATTCGATTGAGCCTGTACAAATAAACGATTATTTAAAAAAAAAATGACCTTCACATTTCAGTACATATTCATCGACTAATGGTTGAGCTGTATAGATGTATATAGTTGCATCTTATTATTAGTTGCATATCATTATTGTTTTTACTACGAAAAATAATCATGAAGGCATGTTATTTGCTTCAAAGTTGAAGGGAGGGTGATTCCAGGTAGGGTAGATGTGTTACTGCTGTGTAGCATAAGGTCTTTTTTCAATAACCACCCTCACTTGTGAGTGGAACAATCTATGGGTTTAAATCGGTCCTCAAACTCGATGTATTATCATATATTTTTGTATTCTGCTGAAATAAACTATTCACCCAACGGTATCCCTACTGTTGGTTTAAATCGGTCCTCAAACTCGGTGTTTTATCATATTTTTGTATTCTGCTGAAAAAAACCACCCACACTTGTGAGTGGCCCCAACAACATCCTTATTGTTGGTTTAAATCGGTGCCAAAATTTGGATAGCTTGAATGTGCATCTCTGTACAGAGAATAAATCGGGAACACAATTAAATATCTTATTCGCTGCCGACGTCAGTTGAATTCAGCACACCGTTTGACAAAACAGATCCCTCTGCAAACCCAACCATTTTATCCAACATCCCAGTAATTTCTCGTGGAAGTGCAGAGGTGTTCTCGGCTTCCAATGAAGCGATTATCTCGTCAACACATTCCTACCCATCCCTACTTGACCTGCATTCGGGCGAGGCCGGCGCCGGTATTGCCTTGGTTTGGGATCACCAGTTTTTACATATTGAGGATGTATGTTGATCCCAAGTATCATCGTTTGGTTCTCTGTGTAATAACAGCGGATCTGGCAATAACGGAGTAGCAACCTCGGGTGGTCAATCATGCTCATGCTCATGAAAGTCCACGAAGGTAAACAACAGGATGCAGCCATATAAAAAAAAATTAGTCTTTACTTTCTGGGGCAGTCTTTAGTGCCAGCTTAAACTTTTGTCAAGTAATTGTCTTTATTTTGAACACATTTAAGAGATGTAAGTATGTATCACTTTAACATGTGGTTACACCATCACCATAATAGGGCCAAAAAATAGATTAAATATTTAATTTTAAAAGATCTCCAAAGTCACAAACCTTATAAAATCACCCATTTCAACGCAATTAACAACTCGTGATTTTGCTAGGTTCGTTCCACTGGGCGGCGTGATTCGGCGGTGCGCCGATTGATTTTCATCGGCGGTGACGTGACGTGGCGGCGCTCAGGTCTAGTCCCAAAAAATGAGAGAAGAGATACACCGAAAGTTACACGCCTCATTGGATTTCTGTCGTGCCGCACGGCCGCGGTGTATCGCTGCCTGCATTCAATTCATTCAGGTTTGAAAGTGTTATTGGATCAGCGCCGCATTATTGAGATGCGGCGCTGGGAATTGCTTTTTGCACATTCAGATTCCAGCCTGCGATAATAAACAGCAGCATAAGCTCGAGTGACAATCGTTAAGGTTAATGGTGGCTGGTTTTTGGGTGCCCGGGAGGAGGAATAGGAGGAAGAGGGATCGATATCTGGACATTCTGGGCTACCGAATGAATTGATTGGTTCATAATAAAATTAATATGCCGTTTTACTTATCGCAATCAGCGTTATTGGAAGATCTGAATTTTCTTAAAACGATCCCTCTAAACGAGATTCATGTAAATTGGATACTCAGCAATTATGGGCGAAGGTGATTGGGTTCGATTCTCGCTAAGGTCGAGGAATCGTTTTCACTAATAAAAACAAACCAAACCAATTTTCTTCTATTGATTCAACCTTTAGCAAAAAATCCCAAAACATTTAAATTGATTCATCAATTGGAAATTTTTCCCAACCTTCTGGAAATATTAAAATTCAAAAAGAATTCTCCCAACAACAGCTCAAATCTAAGTAAAAAATCAGATCCTAGTTAATTTGGGTAACGGCCTCTGCAAAATAGAAACAAAAGAAGAAACGTCGAATCCTTCCGGCTCGATTATCCAAGGAAGTCCGTATTTCCTCACTCCTCCCCGCCAGACTCGGAGTTAATCTCGGATCTCGGATTTCACCGAGCATCAAAGAATGCAACAACAAAAAAGGAGACGCCCTGCTGAAATTTCCACCTGAAAATCCAACCCTCTCGGTCGTGTTATTTTAATCAACCGGTCCCGCTAAAGGTGTGCAGGATTAAAACCGAAATAAAAACGAGACGAAACGATGGGAATATGAACCCTGCTCCCCCCATTCTTCTCCTTCTTGGGTGGGTATGGCTGCCCAACATCCACCTTGTCGGTCCTTTTTAATTAAGATTTCTTCGCACCAGGATACGGCTGCATTTTCCATCATCGACAGCCGTTTCTAAAACAAAAAATCCTGTTTGGCCCAAACAACGGCCCCGGTCGGTTGATGGAAATCTCACGTGAGAAAGATCAAAGCCATTTCCAAGAAAGGGAAAAATAACGGGCTCATCTCCAAATGTACAGAAACAAGAAAAGAAGGGAAAAAAACAAAAGAAGAAAGGAACCAACAAATTCAAACAAAAGGGAAAATATTTGTTTGAATTTTCAAGTGAGGTCTGCCTCCAGCCATCCAGCCCCTTTGTATCGAGGATATTTTTAGATCTCCAGAAGAAAAGCAGTCCCGGTAACCCTTCCAACCGCTTTGCTGGAAGATCCTGTGAAAATGGCCATATTGTGGTGGAATGTGAACGTGAAGCAATTTCCAACGAACAGCGACTGCGACTGGTTCAATTCCACTGAGATCCTTTAAGCAGATTAAATCTCTCCTCGCCGAGAATGCTGCAGACTGAGTTGGAGTGTGGCTTCCACTTCATTTGGTCAGCCAGTAGAAAGTCGACTTCCAATGGACTTCTGGATGGAAACGAATTAAGTGCTCGTCGTGGGAGTGTTTCTTCAAATAGAAAGCTTAATCCTTCTTCGCCTGAGCCAGACAGCTGCTGGTAGAACTCTTTCCCAGTATCATCTCTTTCCCTTCTCGACGAGCGGCTGTGAAACTGTTACCAGGTCAGACGGTGTTTTATTTATTTATCCGCTTGCTGTGTGCTTCACTCCAGTTTCTTCTCCTAAATTCATTTACGTCAATCGACTCCACAGTCCGTGGTGAGCTCGGGATGCTTCGAGGGCATTTCTCTATCCATGCGAGAAACTCAATTTATTAGAAGGCGTTTGGCTTCTTCTGGCATTCCCACGCGCAACGAATTAGTCGTTTGTTCTTTTCTTCCTCGCGCACTATACTAACTATCGGCGATGACGACAAAGACGATGCAGCTAATTCGATTTTCTCGGTGCGCGTCGGTGCGACTTTCATTGATCTTGTTCGTTTGTTTCGATTTCCGACCATTTCACTTTAATGGGTCATATTTTTGGGTACTTTATGGGGTTGGGTTTCGGGAGGCTAAGAGGCCGTTGCGATTGATGATGGTGCGCTGTGAGGTGGAAAAACGATTTGTTCTGAGAATTTTCTGATTGCCGCATCAGACATAAACTTTGTAGATCCGTCATAGTTTCGGGAGATCAATTGGTTGGACGGTCGGTTAAGCCAAGATTAGAACTAGTTTTTTTTGTGTATCGGAGTTGAAAAATTACTAGAAGAAATATCAGGGTGTCATTTGGAGGAAGGACGCTGGTAATGTTTTTGTTTCATTAATGTTGCCAAAATCGAGATTTGCTTAAATGAGTTACAAAATTAGGATATGTACAGTGCTTCGTGTGTTACATATATTGAAACATTTTTATATCTTAAGAACATAAAGATGACCAAGTTAATCCAGAATATGTGAATTTTTCTAGAACAATGCGCTGGAAGGAAATATGAAAAATTCAAAATGTTAGACTAGAAACAAAATACATACGATAATTTGTAAAAATCGTATAAATTAATCATTTTTTTTTTGGTAGATTGTTGTCCCTCACAAATATTTTGCGTTTCTTACATTTATGCACAATCAAATGAACGAGAAAAACCGGAATTGACTAAAATGGTATCACTCTGGTATAAAATAATGTTTTTCGAATTAATGGAATTGCTAATAACATTAATATTCCGGAACCAGCTTCGTCCTTTCAGAAGGTGTGGCCCAGTTAGAATTGGAACTTAGACTATTGCGCATATTTCGGATATACATTAACATAATAGTATTCTGTTTTTACTAAAATGTTCGACTTTATGTGAACTTTAGAGGGAAAATACAAAACAATTTAATCATCTCGATTTCGAAGAAATTTGCGGACTTTTCCCGAAATACGTTTCATTAACCAACGCACATTATTCTCATCCATCGTTTTGGCAATCTTATTCCACTTGGTTCTGCATTCTTACCTTACCTTACCAATCAGACGAAGGCCGGTGTGGCCTCTGCTGTACACAGAAGTTGTTTCCATTGTAATCGGTCCATGGCTGTTCCTCGCCAGCCTCGCTGTCTGCGGAGGGTCCGCAGGTCGCCTTCTACTTTATCAATCCACCTTGCTCGTTGCGCGCCTCTTCTTCTTGTACCCGTCGGTTCGTTTTCGAGAAACCAGCCCATCGTAGTCGACCGATTTTTGCGATGTGTACGATGTGAGGTTCTCCTAGCAACTAATGCCATTCGTGGTCCATTCGCCTCCTCCACGTTCCGTCTTCCATCTGCACTCCACCGTAGATCGTACGCAGCACCTTCCGTTCAAAGACTCCAAGGGCGCGTTGGTCCTCCACTAGCAATGTCCATGTTTCGTGGCCGTAGAGAACTACCGGTCTAATTAATGTCTTGTAGATGGTCAACTTTGTGGTTCGGCGAACTTTGTTCGATCTTAGCGTCCTTCGAAGTCCAAAGTAGGCACGATTGCCAGCCATAATGCGCCTTTGTATTTCTCTGCTGGTGTTGCTATCGGCAGTCACCAATAAGCCCAGATACACGATTTCGTCTACTACCTCGATTTCATCACCGTCGATCTGAACTCGTGGTAGGAGGCTAACATTGTCTTATCGTGAGCCTCTTCCTTTCATGTATTTTGTTTTTAACGCATTAATCACAAGCCCAATACTACCAGCTTCAGCCTTAAGTCTGATGTACGTTTCCGCCAGCGTCTCAAAGCTACGTGTTACGATATTAACGTCGTCGGCGAAGCCAAATAGTTGGACAGACTTCCTGAAGATCGTGCCACTCGTGTCTATCCCAGCTCTTCGAATCACACCCTCCAATGCAATGTTAAACAACAAACACGACAATCCATCGCCTTGCCGTAACCCTCTCCGAGATTCGAAGCGACTCGAGAGCGTCCTTGATACTCGGACGACACACATCACTCGATCCATCGTTGCTTCGATCAACCGCGTCAGTTTTTCCGGAAATCTTTATTCGTGCATGATTTGCCATAGCTTTTCACGATCGATTGTATCATACGCTGATTTGAAGTCGATGTGTGGGCACGTTGTATTCGCGATATTTCTGCAGTACTTGCCGAATCGCGAAAATCTGGTCCGTAGTAGCGCGGGCATCCATGAATCCCGCTTGGTATTGCCCCACGCACTCCTTTGCAATTGGTGACAGGCGGCGGCTTAACATTTGGGAGAGCAACTTGTAGGCGTCGTTCAGTAGCGTGATCGCACGATAATTGTAGCAATCCAGCTTGTCGCCCTTTTTATAGATGGGACACGCTATTCCTTCCATCCAATCCTCCGGTAAACATTCCTCCTCCCAAATCTTGGTAATTACCCAGTGCAGCGCTCTGGCCACTGCTTCACCACCGTATTTTAATAGCTCGCTTGGGAGTTGGTCAACACCAGCGGCTTTTTTGTTTTTCAACAGACCAATTTCCTCCTCAACTTCCTGAAGGGTTGGGGTCGGGGTCCTGTCATCTTCTGTGCGTGTTCCTAGATTTATTACCGTGCCACTTTCGTTCGCTGTAACATTACCGTTCAGGTGCTCGTCGAAGTACTGCTTCCACATTTCAATCACCTCACACTCTCCTGTGAGAAGGTTGCCATCCAGGTCTCTGCAGATATCAGCTTGTGGTACGTAGCCTTTGCGCGAGCTGTTTAACTTCTCGTAGAATTTGCGTGTGTCGTTAGCACGGTACAGTGCTTCCATTTCTTCGCGGTCTCGATCTTCCCTCTAGCGCTGTTTCCTTCGAAGAATAGAATTTTGTCTTTTCCGTGCCTGTCTATACCGATCCCCATTTGCTCTCGTACGGTGTTGCAGCAATCTCGCCCGTGCTGCATTCTTCTCCTCTACTAACTGCTTGCATTCGCCATCAAACCAGTCATTTTTTCGATTCGGTGCAGAAGTACCTAGTGTCACTAATGCAGTGCTTCCAATGGCGGTTCGAATATTTCTCCAGCCATCCTCAAGAGTAGCTGCGGCAAGCTGCTCTTCCGTTGGTAGGGCTGCTTCTAGCTGTTGCGCGTATTTCCCGTAGTAGCTCAATGTTAGGTCGTGGCGTCCGAAATCGACGCGTATTGTACACCGTCGAGAGTTTTGAGCGCATGCATACTGCAACTAGGTAGTGGTCCGAGTCTATATTCGCGCTGCGGTAAGTGCGAACGTTGATGATATCGGAGAATACTATCCCGTCGATTAGAACATGGTCGATTTGATTCTCTGTTCGTTGGTCAGGTGATCTCCAAGTGGCTTTGTGGATGTCTTTACGGGGGAAGAAGGTACTTCGGACTACTAAACCACGGGAGGCCGCAAAGTTCACGCATCGTTGGCCATTATCGTTCGATACGGTATGCAGGCTGTTAGGCCCTATTACCAGTCTGTACATTGCCTCCCGTCCTACCTGAGCGTTCATGTCACCAATGACGACTTTTACGTCCCGCTGCGGGCAGCCATCATACACCTGCTCTAGCTGCGCGTAGAATGCTTCTTTTTCGTCATCAGGTCTCCCGTCGTGTGGACAGTGTACGTTGATGATGCTGTAGTTGAAGAATCGACCCTTGATCCTCAGCTTGCACATTCTAGCGTTGATCGGAAACCATCCAATCGCGCGTTGACGCATTTTGCCCAGCACTACAAAGCCGGTGCCCAGCTCGTTTGTGGTACCACAGCTCTGGTAAAAAGTAGCCACTCGATGCTCGCTTTTCCATACCTTCTGTCCTGTCCAGCAACCCTCCTGCGGTGCTCGACTTCGAAGTTACGTGGTTGAAGTTCGTCGTAGATTATCCTATCGCAGCCAGGGAAGCAGAGCGATTTGCAGTTCCATGTTCCGAGTTTCCAATCGTAGTCCTTAATTCGTCGCCTAGGTCTTTGCCGATTGTTCCGGTCCGTATTAACTTCTGTATTATTTGTAACATTGATTTTTTAAGGGCGGCTTGTTGGGCCTTCCCCAACCCCTGTCTCGCCGGAGGACCATCGTGCACAGCACTGTTTAGAGTCCCACGCTGGCACGAGGACGATGATCAGCCGGTCCTAACAGAGAGAACAGACGCTGTTTTGAGCCGCCCCTAACATGGAGAACAGACGCTCAGATAGACTGCGCCCTTTGAAGAGGGCAGCCCCCCAAATTAATTAAAATGTGGGGTTTTTTTACCTCTTTTGGAGAAAGGGGGGCAGGGATAAATTTTTTTTTTATTTTCGTTTGGAGAAACAATTTCTTATAGGTACATTTCGATACAATGGAGTCTGTCATACATTTGAAATGAAGATAGGTACAAAGTCAACAAAGTGCTATATATTGGGAGTTCTTCACCTCATCAATTTAGTTTATCTTTCTACTAGTTCATTCCATGCATTTGCGTTTCACCTGAACTCGCCCTGAGGTTTGAGTTGCCGGGCACCCAAAACGACAAGTGGTCCTCTGTTGAGGTGGTGCTTAAGCCATTTGTTTTCAAAACCCTAATTCCCGGAACGCTCTAGTAGACCGATTTTGGCTAGCCGGCATAAGTCAGCTACAGGGGATGATCAAAAAGGAGAAGACTAGCACAATTTTGTCCAGATTCAAAGTGATACAGTTCGGTGAATAATAAACTCTTTTTGATGAAACTAGAGGCGTTCGACGGGGAATTTATTCTTGTTTCAGCATGTTTATTCAAAATTTGATTTGACTTCCGGACACCGGAGATAGCACGGATACTTTGAGGTTATGTCAAATGTGCTAATTTTCTGCAGCTCGTTATTTTTTATGTTACTTGAAAATCGGAAATATTATATTTTTCTCAGAAACTAGAATTCATAACAAGTCTGTCAGAGGTTAAAGATCGTGAATCGGCCCATAAACAACCGAGATATGGCCATTTCCGTAAAATGTAGTTTTTTACCCAATTGCCTGACACTTCTTATGTTGAAAAACTCCTTTTTAATTTATCTGTAACTCTGCGTACCCTTAACCAAATTAGATGCAACTTTTTCCATACGATCATAAATTTATCCTAGTTTTTAAGAAAGTAGCGGACATTTCGTTATTTTCCGTAGTTCCGGATTCATTATCGGGAATCGTGAAGGAAGTACCCTACCAGTGTAATGGCCAGAGTTAGAACTGTATCAAACCTGGCTTGCGACATATCAAACTTCATGATTTTACAAACCAATACCACTGGTAGTCAACCTGAGAGTATTCTTTCACATTGGCCACACCTGGTGACGTTCCGGATTCCGGGTTCCCCCAGGGAAGTGGCCAGATTTCGAATGATGTCAAACCCTGGCTTGCGACACATCAAACTTCATGATTTTACAAAACAATACCGCTGGTGGTCAACTTGAGAGTATTCGGTCACATTGGCCACACCTGGTGACGTTGCGGATTCCGGGTTCCCCCCGGGGAGTTGGTGAAATATAGAACATTTCCCTTACTACAGTATTCCAAAACTAACAACAAAACCGACAATTCTTCAGGAAGTGTAATGAGCACTCAGATCCGCAATCCACCGGCACTTACTTTCAAACATCACTCATGTCATCTTTCTCGCTTAACATGACCCGATAAAATTCATAACAAACAGCAAAATTGCAAGCATCCAAAATAAACAACCTTTCGAACCTTCGTCGTCGTCCGTACTTGACACAGACTGGAGGCAAAAAATCGATTTCGGATGCGAAAAGTCAGACATGTCCGATTTAACCATGATTCATTACTCTCAACATCATCCTGGCCCTGGCAGGAACAAAAGAAGAAACAGCGGGAGTCCGAACCTTCGTCAGGCGCTCCTCACAGTCAAGGTCTTCCGCGCTCGCCTACTCCGCTTCGATGTTTCTGTCATGAAGCACTCCTGGCATGCTTCTGTTAGCTCATAAATATTTCAAATCTCAAACACACGTCAGAGCCTGCCACGCCAACGTCCTTCCTCAGGACGCGCCGTTTTTTTTTTTTTTTTAATATTCTCTTGATTCTGACTTCGGTACCATAGGTCATATCGCACACGCGAATCGTTTGTTGCTGCAACAAGCCCCGATTAGCTGTAAGCTGATAAAAAAAAATGAAACTTGCAACGAGTAGCGACCTAGTAGTGATGTATTGATTCCGCTGGTCGACTCTATTTTTGATGTCTCCCTATCCGGTTATGAAAATTTGATTACGATAAATCAAACCGGTCACTGCAATACAGCGAGAATATGGGGCAGAAGTTCGAAAACCACGTGGTCATTCTGTGGATGATATTGTAGGTGGTCAAAGTGGTGCAACACTCCTCGCGTTTGATTTGAATTGAATTGCGCAGCCATGCATTAACGGTTGTTTTTATGGCCAAAGCATAATTTTCGATGGCAGTTTCCATTCACATTTCAGTGGGAAATTCAAAACTCGCTAAAAAAAAAAGTCGTTATAGAGAATCAACTTTGCAATCGAAAGTAAGTGAACCCGGAACACAACTGGGTACATTTCCTCTCTATAAGTTATTCACACCCATCCGCGTGCCCCCTCTCACTCCAGCACCAGAAACCCTTTATCGAAATGCATTCACTTGAGTAGAAAGCCGGATAGGAATATATACACCCACATCTGCCACCGTTACACCACTGCACTGGTAAAAAATAGAGGAGAACCATAAGAACAGATCCTCGATGGCGATAAAAGCTCATGAATTTGTAAAAACCCAGCCCTCCCTGACTTCTGACCGAGTGGATTATCGGTTGTGCCTCCGTCGTTCTGCCTCGATTTCCAATCACATTTGCTCCTTCTCTATGAATGCAACCAAGTTGGGCCCGGGACACTTCCGGGGGGATTCGAAACCTTTCGACATGGTCGTCGCCGTCATGAATACTCTTGAATGTCGAGCACTCAACGGTGGTTACGAGCAACTTCCTGCTTAACTTTTTCTTGTTCCGATTCAGCCAAAGAAAAAGGAAAAGGCGCAAAACAGTGACACAGAGTGATACAAATCGATATCGTGTACCTAAAACTACAACGACTGAAGGTGGATTCCGAACGAACAACGAACAAAGCCCACCGATGGGATTTTCCTTCAAAGCTCATTTCAGGTTCACTTGAAATCCGGTCGATCATGAAACTGTGAATGCTTTGTGGACTGCCCAGGGGAACCCAACTTAACTTTTTCCGCAGCAGAGTTCTTTTCTTCTTTTTTTTGTGTGGATCCGCTCTGATACTGATTCTTATCATGAGCTCGCCTACAATCCAGAGTCCCGAAGGAGAATGGTTTTGGAGGTGGGTGAAAAAATTCGGAAACTCAAAACCAGGCTATGAGGCATAAAACATCAGCAACTCAAGATGACACGAGAGGGGATTGTTGGTGAGAAATAAAGGTAAGTACATGGCTTCCTTCGATGAGTCGGAGCGATGTTGGAGCTGATCTAGATAAACAGACTGATTACTCATTGTCCGAATCTGTCAATTGCCAGAGTGGGAGACAAAAGACCATACAGGCAGGTCTAACAATGCATATTATATTGTGCTATCTGTTGCATTTTCATTGAAGGTTAAATCAGCTACAGAGATGATAATGGAATTCAATTATGGTACCTGATTTTCAGAAGCTGGAGCGCCATTTTATACGGTAGTATTATACTCTCGCCAGGTTAACTTAGGAAAACTTAGTGCTCAGATCAGTTTCTAAAATTCATTTTAAATCAGTGAAGATGCGCAATGTCAAAGAAAAACTACGTCTGATTTCATTTGGGTAAACGTTTGCACTAAAAAAATGGACTTTTTTCAGATGGTGATAAAGAAAAAGCTAAGACAGATAATTGCTTTTGATAAAAGTCCCATGGAAGGTAATTATTTATGCTTACTTGCAAAAAAATTGTACGCCCTTGTGAGCGGCCTTCCGGCAGTTAAGCGGAACATTCGCCATGGCGGACGAAAACATGCGTGTCTTCGTTTTATTTATCAATTCCTCCTCAGGTTTCGCGACAAAATTGTTGGAGTAGATCTTACGCTTCAGGTTGGCACAGAAATTCTCGATGGGACGCAGCTGGGGGACGTTGGGCGGGTTCGCCGACTTGGGTACCACATCGATATTCAGCCGCTCCATCTCCTCCAACGATCGCTTCGAGTACTGGGCCGACGCCAGATCCGACCAGAACACCGGGTCTTCGCCCTTATGGTATTTCATGATGAACGACGAAACTTCCTCAGGCATTTCGTACTATAAATTTCCCCGTTCACGGCCAGTCCGGAGCGAAAGAAGAGTGGCTTTGACATCCCCTTCTCGCTGATTGTCAGCCGCAGCAGCACCTCCTTGGGAACTTGGTGTGTGAAATGAACTTCATCTCGGAGCTCACTTCCTTCGTGGGGGAAGTAAAATACGAAGTGCCCTGCCAGTCGTTGCCATCCAGGGTGAGATAGGTCTCGTCATCCATCACCACCGCCACGTCGCGATTCGCCGGGAAAATCGAGTTGACCATCTTATTCAGCCGCTGCCGCTGCGTCATTGCCTGCAGCTCCGAAACCAGTGGACGCGACTTCCGCTTCCTGACATGTATGTTCATGTTCGCCAGGTACTTTTTCACTGTTTGGCCGGTTGAACCGACCTCCCGGCCAAGCGCACGCAGCGATGTAGCCACTTTTCCCTCGGTCTTCCTCTTCAGCATCCTTTGGAGCTTCTTGTCGCTCAGGGTCGTCGGCCGTCCGGAACCGGGCTTTTTTTCGATGCCAAGATGATGTAGATACCGGAACTGGCGTATCCGGCGTCCACAAAGTGCCGCACGATGTCCGTTTTCGACGCGGCGGGGTGCCGTTCTTTGAACGCGCACACTTCTGAACGGAGTTGCTTCACTGTTTTTGCCATCATGGTTAGAGTTCGACTGATAGAGCTGTCAAATTTTGTCTGTTGACTCATGGGTTACTATGATTGATGCTGCATGGGTAGTTTCGTCAGTGCGGGTGAAGGTAAACCCATGAAAAATTGACAATTTTTGTACATTTTTTTAAATTTCAAAGAAAATCTTTATACTGTTCTAGTCACATTTCACAAATAGCAATTGGAGGGATCGAGTGATTGATGAATACTGAAACAAATGGCTTATCTTATCATAATACCACTAAACAATATATTGAAATATAATTCTCTAGGTGCATGCCAGTTTTACATGAATATAGTAGTTGAAGTTTATAAGTGCAACCTTATAGTAAATATTATGCTGATATGCTGAAAAACAAACTGAGCCTTCAATGCCTCTCATGTTGCTCCAGGCTTTTGAAATAAATGGTTTTTGAATGCAAACATCATTCCAAAGCGTGCTGAAATTATTAATTAAATGAGAATGGCAAATCATATGATATGAATTACAGGTATGGATATACAATATGATTTACAGGTACACGATCTTCAGTCGCACCCCCTCACTTCGCTATTGTCAGAATGACAGCATTGCCCAGGCTACGCCAACCAGCGTCTCCATGTTTCAGCTGGCAGTCTTTTGTGACCATATGACTCTTGGAGGCGTGAGGTGGGAACTTGTGAGGACGAGAGGTCGGTCGCACCCTGCTTCGAAGTTGTCAACTCACCATTTGAAGTCCCGGAGTGTTCCTGCCCTTCATGCTTCAAAAATTGCTTTCTCTAAACCGTCGGTGCAGTACTAAGGACTGTATCGAAAATAAGTTATCCATATTTTTCCGAAACACGTTTATTCAAACAAATGTATGATTCTTTATTGTACGGGATTGAACATGAACATTGTGAAGACCGGATGAAGTTAAAATTATTCTTTCACGAATTTGCGAATTTTTGATCGAACACTTTTCATCAAGTTCCGTACAAGTGTTTCATACATTTTTTGGATGCTTTTATATTGTGTAATGTTGCGAACCTGGAAGGGTTTTTGAGTCCTCTTTGACAAATGTCTCGACATCCATCAAAATACATGCATGGTCGCTGTAAAACTCGCAAATACAATTTCCGGGCCTGTAGGGTGATTCTTGTTGGTCTTCATTTGTTGGTCTCATGGCGTTTTCATTTGTTGCTGTTTCCTTTTTCTTTTTCTCTTTCTAGTTGTCGACAGTGCGCCGTTTTTGAGCTTTTACTGCTCCTCATCCTCTCCTGGTGTATTCCATTTTCTTTTCTCCGAGCGTGGATTCTGGGGTTCGTTCGGCGTCTTCAGTGTTTCAATCGTTATCTTCTCCGTAGCCTTTTCGATGTCCTTGAGATCCTTTTCGGCAATCTCTGCTCTCATCTTCAGTGCGTGTCACTCACGTTCGCCTGCAATCACGGCGGGTTTGATACGCGTCACTATCTCCTTGATTTCTTTGTGGACGTCGTGCCTGTCCTTTCCATAATAATAGAGTTCGTCGATCCGGTTTCCGACTACCTCCATCATGTTTAACACTGTACCGTTACACGCTTCGACTCAAGAGCTGTGAATGCATATTTATTGATCACACTACTTTTTACACCATAGCCTTATGAAATCAACCACGGATTCAGTAGCGGTTCTTTCCAATAAGACAGAATCAATTCCCAAATCAGAAACATTTAAAAACAAACAACCCCTTTCCCGCGTTCCCGTTTTATTTTCGAATTTTATCTCAAGTCGATAAAACAGATCTGTCATAAAGCCATTTTACGATAAGCAACACGGAAAGCATTTCCTTTTCTTATATTATTTTTCAATAAAATTTTCGGAATCCTTTGTATTGTTTCCGTACAATACACGAATGTTCTTTCGAAGTATACAAATGCTGCGTTCTTATGACAGCGCATGTGATATGGAAGCTTCGTATTCCAAACTAAGTCGAACTATCGATTCCGTAGTATAAACTAAATTATATTTTCAGTGTAGCTGCTATTCGTTGAATATAAAAATTAAAAGGAAGTACCAGACAATACTATCAAAACAAATAAAGAAATGACAATATTGCACGCAACTATGTTAAGGCAATGTGCGCACTTGAACGGATCTTTAAAAAGGTTGTTGAAAAAAAAAAATTATGAACGTAACCCTAAATGTCAAAAACATTAAGGTACAACCCCGTTGGGTTGTTCGAAACGATGACGTAGGTCTACGCTGCTAGATGTAATCCATTTTGATTGTGCTGTGCAATATTCTTTAAATTAATATATTTTTTAAGGCAAGGCTTAAAATTTATAAATTTTTCAATAATATGTCGTCCGAAATTAACGATGTTCTCTATTGGAATCGTTGCGTACAAATATTTTCGATCGATCGATTACAATAGATGCAAAATTTTTGAAAATTCAAAATATAAATGAAAAAGCGTTACACGCTTCGAGTCAAAAGCTGTGTCTCATAAAATAGTCTCACAAGACACCATGGCCTAATGAGATCAACTACGGATTCAGTAGCAGTTCTTCCCAATAGGACAGATCTAATTCCCAAAATCAGAAATATTAAAACAAATACCACCCTTTACCATGTTCCCGTTTTATTTTTGAATTTCACTTCCAGTCGATAAAACAGATCTATCAAAGAACCACTTTTCATGACGGTCGTAATTCGATTTTTCTCTCAAATTGTACCCCAGTATGGAAAACAAAAACGTAGTCCTTCGTCAAAAAATGATACTGACCCTAAAAAATGACATTTTAAGCCAAATGGTGTCTCACTGGAATCGAGTGCAGCAAATTGCAATTGATTTGCGGTCAATTTAAATGCGAAGGATTTCGATTTAGTACTTATGATCAATTTTGCAACACACTCATTACGTCAGTTGCACTGATTTGACATTTGAGCAGCTGCGTATTTTCTGTCAAGCTGATTCATTTCGATTTGCAGCCAATGCTAGGGTTTTTTTTTTCATTAGGGCGAATCTAACATTGAGAGACTCTCTTTTATTACTTTATCTTTCATTCATACTCCAATCACCACGTTTTTCATGTTACTATTTGTAGAGTATGCTAGCCAGAACTGTTGTGTTTCAATCTGTACTAAAAGGTATTTCGATCAAAATTTGGTCGACTTAAACTAAACGCATTTCCTTTCATCATGTATTAAAATTTTTTGCTTACCTCTTATTTTGAAGATGTGTGCGTGTAGCATCATGCTTCTAATTTGATTTTGAGATTAGCACTTCAGTTATCAAAATGCCGTCGAAGGAAGAGAAGCAACGCATCAAAATTTTGCACGTGCATGGCGAAAATCCAAAATACTCTCACGCCAAGTTCTCGAAATTGTTGAATGTGGCTAAAACAACTGTTACCAACGTACATATTAAAAGTGTTCGGTAAACGTTTGTCGAGAGCTAAGAAAGCTGGATCGGGGAGAAATCAAATGCCGGAGACCACTGCGACGACAAAAAGAGTTGCTCGCTGTTTCGAGCGGAACCCCAACCTCTCCGTCCGCGATGTCACAAAGAAGCTGGAAGTGGCGCCTTCAACCGTAGATAGAACTAAAAAACGAGCTGGACTGTCGACTTACAAGAAAGTGGTGACTCCAAATCGCGACGATAAACAAAACACGTCGGCCAAAGCACGACCGCGAAAGTTGTACACGACGATGCTGTCGAAGTTTGATTGCGTGGTACAGGACGATGAAATTTTCGTCAAGGCAGACTTTACACAGCTTCCTGGACAGGAATTTTATACGGCAACCGGACGGGGAAAGGTAGCAAGTCATCTGTACCTGTGGCTTGAAAAGCAACGTTTACATTGCGACCGGAACCGTCAACCAGGAAAATTATCTGAGCGAGTGCCTACAAAAACGTTTACTGCCTTTCGTGAAGCGACACAATTGTTCCGTTCTATTTTGGCCGGATGTGGCATCTTGCCATTACGGAAAAAAGGCATGGAGTGGTATGCTGCCAAGAAGCCTCCCAACACGCCAGAGCTCCGCCCAATCGAACAATATTGGGCCATCGTCAAGCGGAACCTTAAGAAGACTCAAAAAGCTGTTGTGAGCGATAAACAGTTCAAGGCAAACTGGCGTTCTGTGGCGAATAAAGTGGACAAGGAGACTGTACAACATCTTATGGCAGGTGTCAAACGAAAGACCCGGCAATTCGCATTCGGTAAAAAGGAAGCTTAGCTGAATATTTCTCTTGTATTCTGAATTAACTGAACTTAATAATAAAAATAATTTGACTTATTAATAAAAACATTGATCGACACACAAACATTACTGTTTGACCAAATTTTGATCGGAACACCCTCTAATGAATTCCTGGAAAGTTTTTCTATGGCCATTTAGAATCTCTCCATGTTAAATTCGCCCTAATTAAAAAAAACCCTAGAATTATAGTTGATTCAGTTGCTTTCAGGAAATTTAATTGGTTTCATCAAATTAAGTCGATAGAATTCACGTGAGGCACCTCTTGTGTTAAGGTTTTTACATAGCTCGAAAAAGTAGTGTGCATTTCTGTTCAATATCATGCACATAAATGGAGCGTCGCAAAACATAAGAATTTGTGTTATACATCGTGTAATGTTCTGGGACATTCCATACATTGCCGATAATATTGTACGGAAAAGCTCATCTTTGATAGAACAATTTCATGCAAGTGGCTCTTCGTGTGGAATGAAATACAAATTTACATGCTCTGATATTTACATCACAATGAAAATTCAGATATTTTTTTTTCTGTGTAAAAGTTGCCAAAAAACTTCTTCTGAACTACTGGATCAATTTTCGAGAGATATTTCATTTCAGATGAATCATATTTTCCTGAAGATCAATCGGCTTTTTTTTATAAATGATTTCATTCAGCTATTATAGGTTCAAAAATTCACCAATGCCGAACACGGATAGACACGTATTTCTCTTATCAAAAAATCATCACAAATCCTTGTCAAACGAAACCACAGAATGGAGGTGATTATGTGTCAGCAGAACCGCAACAATCAGAGTAAAAATATTCCCGAAAAATATGCGTAATTATGACTCTGCCAGTCCGGGGGCGGGAACCACTTCCACCTTCCAGACGCCGTCCATGTCTAACAAGGCAATCCCAACTAGCAGCCGCCACAGCAGCCATTCTGCGAATGGCACTCATTAGGACTTCAAAAAATAGCACTATACTCATTTCACGACAATGAACCCTCATTTCGGCAGAAACTTTTTCTACGATGTAGGTGGGCTGCTCTCATCGTCGTCGTAACCATTCTTTGAAATGCTAGAAGTTGCCGGTTTTTGCAACCAACACAGCAAAAATCCCAGCACTCTGGCCAGAAAATCGCTGCGCCAGTTTGGCCGTGTTTGTGTGTGTTTTGCCGGTATCCACAAATTACCTTACAGGAGAGGAAATGAAACAAAACGTGTTCCGTGAGCTGGATTTCCGTTCGGTTTGGCTGTGTGGCAGCGGACCTTTTTGATCGCATGTTTTCCGGATGCCTGGGAAATTTTCTACTTGAAGCACTGGGGGGAGGTTGAATGCTCTAGGGCTTAATTTGGTTTGCTGATGTGGCTTTGACATGTTAATGTGCCTACCACTCTTCCCCCTCCAAGTTCGATACTCTTGAAAATCAACGTATGTCTAGGTAGTCGTCATGCATTAGTTTCTACGGCAGCAGACGTATATTTATTTACGAAAACGTCAAATGGGTTGGAGAGGAGATGCGGGAACAGGGTAGGCCGAGACCTTGAACTGCATGCTCCCTGGCGTGACGGGCACACACGGCCGACTTGGATCCTTTCATTGTCTCTCGCTTTCTATTATTTGGTAATCAGCTGCACGGCCACAAGTTTTACTCAATTTTGAGTCGTTTTTGACTCACTTTCGTCAAAACTGGAGTCACTCAAATCCAACTTAAATCACACTTTTGACGGACGTGAGTCAAAACCGACTAAAAATTGAGCAAACTGTGTGACCATCTAGGGCGTTGAGTTTGGGTAATCCTATTGCTAGAGCCTCAATTTTCACGGTAGTCGGCCAATAAGCAAGTAAATGGGAGGGAAAAGCTAAGCTTTGCCAAGAGTTTTCCCCGGCATCGTTAAATATAGGAACATTGTGCAGAGATTGAAGCTTTTCGACCGAATTCAGAACGATTTCAATAAATTTTCTTTTCTTCTCTTCCCTCTTTTCAGGTAATTGTTGCAGGCTTTGAATGGCGCTTATCACTCGGTGTGCATCAAAGAAAGGACGAACCTCTATGCTAATGATGGTTCCCTTCTGGTTCCAATTAACCCACATGGTTCCAGTAATCGCTGTGAAGATGCTTCCACCTTAACTACCGTTCCGATTATCCTCGAGAGCCAAAGAAGTAAGGATTAGATAAGCGATCTCGATTTTCGTTTTTCCTCACGTAGTGCCGTCTCAGCGCAAATGGGACCGAAAAATAAAAGAACTCAAAACGAGAGAGCAATTTTCATCGCCGGAATAAAAAAAAACCCCGATGCTGAAGTAAAAGGATTAAATTGACCATCAAGCACCGGAACAATTGCTGCGAGGAATCCAAATCGGTTCCTTCCTTCGGTTCTGATGCCAGGCACTGATAACACCTCTCAACCTGAAGAAAACGCATCTATTGTTTGGCTGGCCCTCAAACGGCAAAAAGTAGCAAAGGCATCGTTTTCGCTTTTTGCACTTTCTGGAGAAGAGCGAGTTGCTCATTTGAACGACCGGCGATTATCTTTTATTTTTACCGAGTGGCTCCACCACATCTGCGAAATGAGGGCGAAGAACGTAGCTTTCCTTCCACCGAAGAAGACGAACGAAATGGTCATGTGCCGATTTCGCTCGGAAAATTCCGGGGAAATGTGTCTGCCGTTGGGGCTGGGGCAGGGGCGAGGGCTTAAAGCGTGCCTCATTGTTATTTATGCTTTCTGAGGCACTCTTCGCTCTGACGGCTTCGGCTAAATTGGAGGCTATGAATAACCATAAAGATGTCTCCCTTTTTTTTTCGACGTCGCCTGTCGGTGTCTTACTGGTGGCACGCACGACGACGATGAGGCGTCGTTCCTGGAAAGTCAAATTCAATTGCGAATAATTACGATCGACTGGAGTGTCGTTAACGCTCTGGAGGGGTCTGATTATTGCGGTTTTATTACGTTCAGAGGACGATGAATGCTAAGTTTTAATTTACGACAGCAGAAGGTGTTTTACTATGGAATGAGCTTGAGGATTATTAAAAGTAAATTTTAGTAACAAAATTTAAAGTACTCACAAGATTTAGAAATAAATGCTCGCAAACAAAGCCAAAAAATGACCCGGATCCATTCTAAAAGAAGTCAGTCTAATGAGCTAATTACCTATTCAATGCTTGCCAATCAGCTCACTGTCTCACTGTGATCGGCGCGTTCTTAATTTGACGGTAAGACTAACTAGCGAAAGCACCAGTTACGTAACGCCTTCGGTTGTTGTTGCTGTGTTACATCATTGTTTGCCTTCATAGCTCCTTCATTCGAAGCTAGGGGGGCTCCGCAGTCAGCCCCGCCACAATCGTAATGTTTAATCAACCGGGCACAAAATTGAATAAATAATGCGTAATAGATTCGGATGAAATTGAAACGCCAAACCGGCCTCCATGCCGGCTCTGCGAGCCGTCGGTATTTTCGTAAATTCCATTAATTTCTGCTCCCATTCCCGGCGAGACCTCCGGGGTAGTCCCTTCTGATTGGGTGCAAAGTCTCTATCTCCATCTGGCCCCCCCGCCCTGAAAAAAGGGGAGAGGGTTACATAAATTAAGGCTCATAAATACCTACGCTTCGCTATCAGTTTACAACAGTAGCTTTAGACAGACATTAAAAATTTATGTCCCTTTTCTCAACTCCCCGGTGGGCTTGGCAGGAATCAAGATTTTCACCGCACCCTGCTCTCGAACGGAAAGATAAACATTGAAAATAATCCCTTCCATAAAAATAGTCGACAATGTTGTCATTCAGCATCAGCACAATTGTAATAGCGCCAGTGGGCTTTCATTCCAATTTTAGCGCACCAGGCATTTATGGAATCCTTTCTTCCCGGGCCACGAGATCTATAAATTGAAAACAATAGGTTCGACTCATCATTTCCTCGTCTTCATCCGCAGTAGGCTGGAAAAATACCTCGTATCAACCTCCGATGAAAAGGAAGAACACAAAAAGAAACAATAGCTAAAATATAATTCAACGACGACAAAAGCAGGCCATGTCAGATTTCTGCGTCTGGGAAAAGTAATCCTTCCTCGCAGCCGACTGCGATGAACAACTTTTTCGCCTGTTATTGGAACTCCGACCCGTGTTTTCTCTTCGCAGAAACGGTAGCTTTTGGCCAGGATCTCGATATCGGAACTGAAGCCTTATTCAGGTGCTTTTTCCCATCCCCGATGGCTAATGAAGCTTTTTCCCGGAATGCGAGAACGCGATAGTTGAATTCCATCACCGGGAATTTACATTGCTGTCTACTTTTGACTGACCCCCCTGTTCAGTGGGGATAGAAAAAGAAGCCGGCCGGTCTCTGTCACTGAAACGGACCATTTTCAAGCCTGTCAGATGTTTCGTTTGACAGAGTTGTAGGTCTGTTAGGCGATGGACCATTCCTGGAAATAAGAAAAAACAAAAATTCCCGATGTGGACATTCGACGTAAGAAGCTTAACTAAATGGAGCAGCACGAGGTTACGTTTACTGTTCTGTCAGCATTATCAACATGGGTATCGGTTTTCTAGTTGAACTAGATTCGACTTCTGTTCAGCAAAAGGGTGGAGGGGCTTTGGAGTGGCTGGTTTGTTTTGTACGATCAGAAAATATTTTCGTTTGCCGATTGGGATTCGTGGAGATTGCTCAACTCAGTTTTAGTTCAAGCGTTGAGGCTCTTGAGGAAAGCTAGGAAGTTTGATAACAAATCAACTGCTGGACAACATTATTGTTAGGATGAACACCTATTGCAAAGAGGTGTTCTTATCATAGAGAACAAATGTTTGAAACTTTGGTCAATCAAAGTAGATTAAGAAAGAAATGATCTAGAACGTGTTTATAAAGCCTGTTCACGTTAAATTTCGGACACCAAAATAATAGCAGCAAAAAAAAATTTACTCATAATTCAACAAAAACGATTGTTTATTTCACAATAATAGAGTTATATCTACTTTAGAAACAGATTATTAAGATGTTAATCCTTCTTTCTGTTAAATTCTCGAACTTTCTGTGGTACACCCGCAATCGGGTTCCTCAGATACACCCGCCGTGACGTTTCTCCATCTTCTCTTGAAATCATCGGTACCATTTGCTTTCTTCTTAGTTTCGAAGAGTTTCCGCTTAACTAGAGCCCAGAACTTCTCTATTTGGTGAAGTTCTGGACAGTTTGGTGGGTTGGCTGTTTTTGGCACGTATTTGACCTCTTGTATCTTATACCATTCCAGGACGGATTCCGCATAGTGACAAGAGGCCAAATCAGGCCAAAACAGAGCTGGAGAGTTGTGGCTTCCGATAACCCATCCTTATTGATAGTGCCGGTAGAGACGAAACTTTTAGATTTTCGACCACAACTACATATGGCCTGTCAAATCAAATACTTCTTCGGGAATTTGGACAAATTCGTTGTCCGGAAATGCTCGGCGTTCTTTTGCATTGCGGTATAAAGAGCCAGACCTGGAAGCTGTTTAAAGTCTTCGAGTACGTATGTTTCATCGTCCATTATGATACAAGAAAATGTTTGCAAAAAAATGGTGTAAAGCTCCTTAGCACGACTTTTTGCAGTGAAATTTTGCTTGTCATCACGGTCGGGCACCTTTTTCACATTGTACGCCTTCAGTCCTTGCCTCTACTTCACTTTTTGTACGATTTGATTTTGACTTCCCAACTTTGCGATTTTTCTCAATAATGTCGGAAGCATACTTTTCGATTTGTTCCACTTCCAACCATTCGCTCCAAAGTCAAGCGCTGGTCAAATGATTTGCAAACACAAAACCAATGCTTTTCGGTACTTTTAGTTTCTTGGCAAGATCGCGTACTGATAAATTTGGATTTTGCTGCCGTTCGTTCAAAATACATTTTCAGCAATCCGTGAAACAATTCAAAAGTGTACGAAATCTAACGTGGACAGGCTTTATCTTAGCTAAGCGGAGTGTTATATGATCTGTTGTGGAGTTTTTTTTTTCTTTGAGAATAGCTGAAATTCTTTAAACGTGTCTAGAATTTAACGTGTCGAATAGTTTCCAACTGTTTTGTAAATTGTATAAAAATTCCAAGAGTTGAACTAAAATCTTGCACCATCTTCGATCTAAAAAAAGGGTCAATGAGCTAAGAAAGGTCGCATATTCCCTTAAAAATTCAGTAGAATTCCATCCAATAAAAAAACGGTTCCTGAATATTTGTTAGAATTTATTTTTTTAACCTATAGTTTTTCTAGCACATAAAAGCAATCTAATCGATCTATTCCAATCAGCTGAACAAGAAACTATTGAGTTCTTGGTTTTCTTTTGACGTAGGCTACTTCTTACGGAAAGGGTAGGTTGCCAAATGTTCGTTTTGCAGACTGAATTCGCTAAATACACAGTATTGTCCTTTCACAGATTTCAAATATGAGTAAGGGAATTCTCATAGGCAGCAGTGAATGATATATTAGGGGTAAATCTTCGCAAATTGCTTCATTCGTTCGGCAGTATTCAAGCTGTGCGGATTGGCGGGGAGCCAGTATTGGATTGGCAGCCAGAGATGGTATTTCGCACTAATGTTACGTCGGCGCGTGAGATTTGTACCTTCACAGAGGATACAGCCATAACTCACCACAGATAAAGCAAAGTGCTCTTTTATTC
Organism: Aedes koreicus; assembly: GCA_024533555.2. Classification (NCBI taxonomy): domain Eukaryota; kingdom Metazoa; phylum Arthropoda; class Insecta; order Diptera; family Culicidae; genus Aedes; species Aedes koreicus. The sequence continues at coordinate 99,329 of JAHHFK020003736.1, forward strand.
GGTGGTAAATAGCCAGAGTGGAAGTGTGCGCCTGTGATGGGATGGCTTGGAGTGAGTGAATCACTCGCTCTTTTATACGACCGCTCTCACGTGCTCTCATGTGTCTTCGCCAAAGAGCTCTCGCCTGCGGGGACGCGCAAGTGCTCTTTCTGTGATTCGCTGGAGCGGTTTTTAGTGAAAACATCGTCGGAGGAAGCGGGAAGAAACATTCTTCTTTCTTCCTTTGTTATGTAGCTTTGAATTTGCAATCACTTCTGTATATTAGCAGAAGAGCCCACGCCAGTGAGCTCACTGGGGCGCACGCGTCAGGGAATTTATCTGCATTCGATTCTGTGAATTTGAGAGCTCTATTTCGCACTCTAGAGCGAACGAGTGTTGTGTGAAAAAAAAACCATTTATTTCCACTCTCATGCGCTACCGGCATGCTAACACGATGGTGAATATAAACAAGAGAGAAGAGCTCTTGTTGAGGTAGGAAAAGTGCGTGGAAAATTTAAAACTCTCTTTACCACACTGAGGATATGGACATCACTGTTGGCAGCTGGCGGTGGATGTTGCACTAGCGAGCAACCTATTGACCAGGCTACCAGATGGCTCAACAGGCTGTTGCTAGCAAGCCGTTGGCTAGTCAACCGTGGCTAGGCAGCCAGAGGTTAAGCAGTTGCTTGACCAAACCAGTGGTGAAATTGTAGCCAGCTGGCTGGCGCAACCACGGGAAGTGAAATTAGGTGCTTGTGTGTGATCCAGTTGGCAGCCATCACTCGGTAAGGCACTACGTTGCCAGCCACCATCATCATTGCTAATCTGCATTAACAATTTCCAATTGATTTCAATTATCTGCTAATAACTGTTGGAAGTGGGACGCTAGTATTGTTGTATGAATTGTCGCAAAATATTAGCTAAGATGTGAATGGGCCATATCACAGCTCCAAAGAAGACCGATAAAACATGGATCATTTAAAATCTGTCCTTTAAGGACGACCAATTCGATGTTCTTTACTAAAGGGTGCGTTTGATTGAAAATTCTTTAACTTACCGTTCCAAATTCCTGTCAGGGACCGTTCGTGTGAGCGACCATCACAGAAAATTGAAACACTGGACGCTAATAACTCGATAATTTCTTGACAGATTTTGGAGGTTTTTTGTTTCAATGAGTTCACGACTGCAGATTTTACTCTCGAGAATTGTGTAAGTAAAAATGGCCTCGTCATGGCCATCGGCAAGAAAGCAATTGGAACGACAGTCAAAAAATTAATCAAACACCGAAACAAAAGAGGGAAGCGAACCAGAAGAAGAAAAAAAGTGGACCAAAAAAAATAAAGACATCTTCATACGAACAGAGAAGTTTTCTTTCGAGGGAATGCTTTCGAAAGTTGAAAAATATGTCAACATATCTCTTTCCGGCCAACTCCCGCTAGGCCGCTCGACAGAGAGTGGAGTCATTTTTGTTAAATTATGAGTTTATAGAGGGTTCAATGAAAATTTATTTTAATCTGATGTCTTTTGTGGGTTCTTTTTCCAAATTGTCTCTTGTTTTTTTCAATGCAAGCGTTAAATTTTAAAGCTGGATGGGTAAAACTCTTTAGACGTCTAAACAATTTAACAAAAAGCTTGTCGAAAAGTTATGAACTTTTCGGAGGCTATATACAAATTCCAATATTGGAACTAATAGTTTTAATCATCTTTGATATAGAAAAAACAAACCTTTATTGTGTACCGTATTCGTATCTTATCCTAAACATTTATTGCAATACCGACCAATAAAAAAACGGTTCCTGATAATGCCACAAAGGTAGAAGATTTCTTTAGAAAAAGACACAAAGTTTGTTTGATTTTTTTTGTCATCCTTTTGTTCTTTTTGATAAAACGGAATGTTGTTGCAAGCATTCTTAAAGTCTTATCCAAGTCGAAACGTAAACTATGTGAATGATTTAGCCGTACGGTGTTGTTCGGAATTATAGCAGTGGCGAGAAAAAATAAAAAAATGATACTCGTGTTCTCTAACTCTTATTCGTTTTATTTGAATTCTCTCTTGATTTTTAATTTTTAGAATGGTGTTATAAAAGTACATTAATTTTGGGTTAAAAATATCATGAGCTGGTTCAGAATAATGAAAAGTTTGTTTTGACTTCGTTCGAAATAATAGCAGCAAAACAATCAATTAAAAAATAAATCAAATGTTGCAATTAATCATCTGCTTTCTCTATGTAAATCTCTATGTGGCATTGAGTCCACCAGCTTCTGGCACCTTACGATGCCTATTTCTGCCCGTATTTGTCAGCATAGCTTCGGTAACTGCCTTCTTGATATCTCCCCACAAATTTTCGATTGGGTTTAGGTCAGGCGATTGAGCCGGCCAGTCCATAACTTCAATATTATTATCTTAGAACCATGCTTGCGCTCGTCTGCTCGTATGTTTAGGATCATTATTCTGTTGCAAGACCTATTTCAAGGGCATTTCTTCCTCAGCGTATCGCAACATGATATTTGCATAAGTATTTCCACATAACCGACTGCATCATAATCCCAGGAATACGATAAATAAGTCCTTGCGCCATTTTTCGACGGGCCAATTTGCGTGAAACTTGGCAAAACTTAGACGATAAGGAGTATGCCGTGATGAGAGTAGTGGTACTTTCCTCGGGCTTCTTGCGGGCAATCCAGCTTCAATCAAACGTTTTCTTACTGTTGACGCACTAATAGGAAGATTCAGTTCATCATGCAGTGCTCTTGAACTCTTCGGATTTTTGACCATCCGAACCATTTGACGATCAGTTTTTACAGACGTTACTCGCTTTCTACCGCGAGTTTCACCCCTGTATTTCCCCCGTAATGCATTAGAAACCTTCTTAGCAATGAGTCTTTTTATTTGATCCCGTTCCTCACTCGTACAATGTTACGAGCGCCCCATCTCTCAAGAACTTTACACGGTCGTTTTTAATAAGAAAAAAACTATCAATTCATGTTATACATCTTATTGTACAGATACACACCAATGAAAAGAAAATTTTGAGGAAATGCTATTTTTAAGAACAGCCTGGAAAAGTTCACTTTTGAAAATGACAGCCAAGTTTTGTAAAAAAAACGACAAGTCTATGAAGATGATCGTGCTTTGCATCCTTTATTCACTACTACTATAGAAGTCCGTTATGAATTACACTCACACGACTACGTAACGCAAATCATTGAACCTTACATGCGCTGCTATTATTTCGAACAGCACTGTTTGTATAATCGTAAAGCAAATTTTGAGAAACGACAATGTAAATTCTCCAAAATTTATAACTGACATCAGAATTAAACGAAATTATGTGTGTGTGTGTATGTACAATCCAACGCCCACTGTCCGGCAGTGTTTTTATGGAAGAAAAATGTTTGCACTTGAACGAACAGTTATCGACACGACAAACATTTTTAGCCCGGGAATTGGAAGGTGATAGCTCTGTTGGGATCCAGTGACCCATTTCAGAATGCCTGGTTACTCACGTCCATTCCGAGGTCACTTTCACGTACAACAAGCCCCGCATAAACACAGTGCTAACATCAATTGGATATAGGTACTGTGCATACACTTCCATCATCAAATCATATTGTTTTGAGGATGGCACGTGTTTAGAAGTATCGTTCAAATTTAGTTACAACCAGAAAGACCTCACCCGAAATTGTTGCTGATATTCAGCCTTCATTTGGAAGGCTTCCCTGTGATGCTTAATGATGTATTTATGTCTCTACAGAACTAGCATTCCGCTATTCGGCAATATTCTCACATCATCCTTTTCGAATAAAACAGCATTACTTCGCGCACAATTACAACAAAATGATAATCACAGGTAAAAAAAAACATTTTCGTGAAGAGCTTTAACTTGAAAAACCACAATCACTGTGCAACAAAAGTTATACAAAGGTGAGTGCATCTGAAATTATATGCTAGCCACACACGCGCGCATGCGCGTTGGCTTCTTTCGTCACTTCTGTCCAGCAAATGGCCGTTTTCACTGTTGTTCTTCTTTTTTCCGCACCGTCTGCCAATGATTCTAATCCCCCATTATGAGGCGACTCTATATCGACTTCAAACCTGCTAATAATCATCAATTCACTCGCGACAAAGCGGAAATATACTCTAATTCAATAATTTATGTCCAGTGGCTCAACACTAATAGCGCTAACAAACAAAACTCAGCTGATGTAACTCTTCCTCCGGGTGCGGGGGCAAAGCACAATACAGAAAAAAACGGGGAAATACTACCGACCACCACACATTTTGGGAGGAAATCGATTTAATTCACTACGTCTTACACAAAACACGCGGAGATTTTATGATTTCACTGTTAGTTGAAGTTGAATAACGAATTATTTTCTGATATTTTATTCGCGAAAACAACGCAGTAAAAACAAAACACGTCAGTTCATCAGAATTAAATGAAATTATATGCTTTTTTTCAGAAAAAAAAATACTGAAAGAAAAGAAATCATTACAAAATTAGTATATTTTTTCAATTTGTTTCTCCTAAGATTCACATAATTTTTTATTTGAGAAACACTCTTAAACCTGGTGAAGAGGATCTGCTGGAAAGTCTTTTTATGTTTTACTAGCTGAACCCGGTGCGAGCCTTGCTACGCATGCAACTAAACGAAAGAAACTTTAATAGAACTGACGCTGTTATTGTTTTTTTTTTTTTAGGATGAGTTTTGTTTTAATATTTTTGTTTGCTAGTGTGTGAGTCTGTCCATAAACCACGTAGACTCATTTTTGAAAATCTCAGTGCCCTCCCTCGTAGGTTTTTCTCCAAACATTTTTGTTTTGAAATTTTGTATGGAGCGTAGACTTGGTTCCATTTGCATGATTATTTCTCGAGTTATGCAAAAAAAACTGTTTCATTTGTATATAAACCATCTCTTTCTGAAAGAGGAGGCGTCTCAAACTACCATAGGCACATTTCTTGTCTCCAAAAACCCCCACATGCCAAATTTGGTTCCATTTGCTTGATTATTTCTCGAGTTATGCAGAAATGTGTGTTTCTTTTGTATGTGAGCCCCCCCCCACCCCGCCATCCCTGCAGACGGGGGAGGATTCTCGGACCATCATAAGAAGCTTCTCCGGCTCCAAAAGCCCCTGCATAAAAAAAATTATAACAGTAGAGATAATTCTCATGTTTGAATGAAATTTGTGTTTCATTTGTATGAGAGCCCCTCCTTCCAGAGATAGGGGGGTCTCAAATCACCGTAGAAACAGTTTTTGCCTCCAAAAACTCCCACATGCTAAAGTTGGTTTCCTTTGCTTGATTAGTTCTCGAATTATACAGAAATTTGTGCTTCATTTGTATGGGAGCCTCCCCTTTTTAGAGATGGGACGGGTTTCTAACTATCATAAGAACTTTCCCTGGAGCCAAAAACTCCTGCATACAAATCACGCCGATCGGTTCAGTAGTTTTCGATTCTATAAGGTTCAGACAGACAGACTGACAGAAATTCATTTCTATAAACACCGTGTCCAATATATTCTCATCGTTTCACTTGTGTTCCCTGATTGTCCCTCCCTTTCCCCGTTTTGTGTTATTTATTATTTAGTATATTTTTTATGAAGTTTGTCAGAAGCAGATAATTTCTCATCTCCATGCGAAGGCGCTATGAGTGGACTGTAATTTATTGCTAGAACGAATAGACATGAAGAGAAAGTGTATTGATAGTTCCGTATACGGCAACGGCAGGCCTTGAAAATTGAAAGATCAAGTTTGTAAACGATAATTTTTATACAAAAAATGAAGACATCATAAAAATAAAAATGCTAAATTTCAAACTTGAAAGATGTACACCGTGTCCACTATATCCTCATACAAAATAAAACTCTATTTATTTCAAATCGATAATCCAGATTTTATTGATAACTTTACCCATTATATTGCAATATAATACTGATCAACTACAGCATATGTTTTGAAATAACACCGCCTTTAACCTTCTTGACCAGCTCCAGACTTCCATCGGCATTTCGTCCCAAATTCGTTTGATTACGGTTTTGAATTGGTTCATATTAGACGCCCTGGGGTCATTTACCTTCGCCAGCATGTATGACCATACGAAATAATCCAAGGGATTCAGATCTGGTGAACTGGGAGGCCATTCATTCTTGTCCAAAAAGTCGGTCAAATTTTCTCGGCACCAGCCCTGAACGAGATTTGCAGTATGCGATGGCGCTCCGTCCTGCTGAAACACATAGTGATCATCTCCAAACAGCTCTTGTACATATGGCTTGACGACTTTCTCCAAAACTTCCGTTTTATAATATACGGCTTTCACTTTAACGCCTTTTTCGATGAAAACCAGTGGTAATTTGTCTCGTTTGCAAATTCCTCCCCAAACCATCACTGAGGCAGCACTTTGGAACCGTGGAATATTCCTATCACTCTCTGGAACAGTTCTCGAAGAGAGAGCCCACAATTTGTCGTTCTGGACATTGTGGGATTGTTGCAAGACGAATAACTTTTCGTCGGAAAAGATAAATTCTTCCCCACCGTGCCACGACAATTGCAGTCTTGCTCTTTTGAGTCGTTTCTGCTTGGAAGGTTCCGAAGCTGCGTGAAGTTAGTTTTTTGAAAGTGGGAATCGGAGGTTTTTGGAGTTTTGTGTTGAGATAAAAATATTGCGGTGGGGAGGGGGGTTTTTTGGGGGGGGGGGGGGGGGGGGGGGGGGGGGGGAAAATCTTGTTTTCGGGGTTTTTTTTTTTTTCTTTTTTTTTTTTTGGGGGAAAAAAAAAAAAAAAAAAAGAAAAAAAGGTAAAAAAAACAAACAGGGGGGAGCATGAGCATGAGCATGAGCATGATTGACCGCCCGAGGTTGCTACTCCGTTGTTGCCAGATCAGCTGTTATTACACAGAGAACCAACAGATAATGCTTGGGACTAACATACATCTTCAATGTGTAAAAACTGGTGATCCCAAACTAAGGCAATACCGGCGCCGGCCTCGTCCGAATGCAGGTCAAGTAGGGAATGGGTAGGAATATGTTGACGTGATACTCGCTTTATTGGAAGCCGCGGAATCCACTGCACTTCCACGAGAAATCACTGGGATTTTGGATAACAGGATTGGGTGGCAGTGGGGTTCGTTTTGGTTAACGATAAGCTGTCAAGTGTAATTAATACCGATTTCCGATTTGAACCGATTTAAACCAACAGTAAGGATGCTATTGGGGCCACTCACAAAGTGTGATTGTGGTTTTTCATTGGGAAAACAAAGTGATATTTAATAATGCTTAAAAGCCGATTTTGACCGGTTTAAACCAACAGTAATGATGCTATTGGGGCCACTCACAGAGTGTGATAGTGGTATTTCATTAGGAAAACAAGGTAATTCATCTCAACGCTTTAGAACCAATTTGGACCGATCTGCACCAACAGTACGGATGCCATTGGATTCCCTTACAAAATGGGACAGTGGTTTATTTGTTCTAAGATAGGGTGGCTCGACGAGCATAGCGAACAAATAATTTGAATCACATTTAATTATGTACCTCACCACCGACCGATCTTACCCGGCGAACCACGACTTCTGATGCTCACTCGATCATTCGCTCAACGAAAAATAGGCAACCGGAACCACAGACAAAACGCTACGCCCGATAACATAATATTGCGGAGCAAAATGTCGACACAACCGATTCAACCGATGGTCGACGCATACTTGAGGGCACTTACTGCCTCACGAGTCGCCTGTACCCAACTCCGCCTGTGTTCGTCCAGTTTCCGGTACATTCATTCATCATCTTTATGCCTAACTGAAGTATTATTACTCTAAAAGTTTTGAGAAATAGAGAAATATTAGATATTGTCTTTAAAATTTTGTAGGAATAAATTATTTGTTGCTTTTCAATTGCGAGTTCTCCGGTGCACAACTCAAAATAATCCTTTATCCAGTCAAAGACTCCGTAATACTTCCGCACTGACCTCACCTTTTCCGTTAACACAACACCCGACAATCACTATTCACTCACTTATTGGAGCCCACCAGTCACCGATCTAGCTCAACTTGGTCTACCCACGGCTCAATACTAATTGACACTTTCAACAAGACTTGTTCTCTCGATTTCTGAACAATGAAGTTTACTTCTATTACTTAGCAAGGTTATTTTACACACTTCTAGAACTGTGACCACTATTTCACTTCTTCTTCCGATCCACCAATACTCCCGTCTCGTTCAAGCCCCCTACTTCTCGTTAAATTTCCGCGTCTGGCGGCACATCGGGCACTGTTGGTTGGACTGCGAGTTGAGCCACTTGACGATGCAGTGCATGTGGAAGCAATGCGAACAGGATGCCCACACTAGCGGACAATCGTCGCCTGGCAGCGAGCAATCCGGACAGCAGCCCTCGAAAGACATCCGACAAATACCACAGTTGTCATCGTTGGCAAGCCATTTCCACACGGCGACTCCCATCCAACTTTTCACGATAACTTTCATTCTACATGATTTTCACACTTGCAATACATCTAATAAAGACCTCACTATTCGATACTGGATCAAACTTCTACCGGATTAAATAAGCAAAACTTTGCTGATTTTTTCAAAAAACCACGCTCCACGGAAGCCGAAATTACCGAACCAGACGGACCCGCTTTGTTTTCGCTAAAACTATTCTGATATTAAAAAAGAGAAAAAGTACTTAGCTGGATTCCATTCAGTCCGATCCAAAAAGTCTGATCAGGCCACGAGCAACGAGCAATTCACATCGCCACCAGCTGAATACCACAAGAGTAATGTTTACTCTTAGTTGAACAAAATCACAGCACATTTTAATACACGAGATCACCAGTAATTAAATTACTCTAATTAATTTTAACATGCTCGATAAAACTCTAAAAATGACAGCGAGAAAAAAATCCACACGTCCACTCAGAGCCAGAGCCTACTATTTTTTCCCATGTTGAGTAGTTGCACGAAAATGAAGGAAAAAGGGAGAATATATGGTGGATATGGTGTGTAAAATATGTTGAATCCGGGTTGTTAGAAAAAAAAAAAAAAAAGTGTTTGCTGGGAAAAAAAAATAAAAAATATTTTTTTTGTTTTTTTTTTTTGGGGGGGGTTGTTAATATAAAAAATAAAAGAAAGGGGTTATTTGGGTTGGAGTCAGGTACATGATCTTCAGTCGAACACCCTCACTTCGCTATTGTCAAAATGACAACATTGCCCAGGCTACGCCAACCAGCGTCTCCGTGTTTCAGCTGCCAGTCTTTTGTGATCATATGACTCGTGGAGGCGTGAGGTAGGAACTTGTGAGGACTGGAGGTCGGTCGCACCCTCCTTCGAAGTTGTCAACACACCATTTGAAGCCCATCCAGCGCGCCGACAAATCTCTTATGCCCCAGCTTCCATGCAGAGTATGACGCACGCAGTCTTTTAAGATACCTATTGTTTCAATATCTCGCGCACCTTGAATCGGTGATCTGCAAATACGTGATCGTGGAATTTTGTCACGTCACGTTACCACGCAGGTACCTGGTCGTGGCTCGTCAATAACCGACTGTGCGATTACGTTGAAAGTAATTTTAATCCAATTTTTGATGGTCAACATCGAGGGAGGAGAGTCGTCGATAGTTAATTTCTCTATCGATAGATGGCGTCATCCAGCGGTGAGGCTAAGTAGTCCCTCGTAAGTCTTAAAAATTTGACGGGAGTAAAAATATTTGCTCTCAGCTTCGAACTAATAATACTTCGGCCTTATGCAATAAAAACTCGTTACTAAAAACGACTGATTCAAATAGAACTGTAATCGTGACGAGTAAATTTGTCTTTTCATAGCTAACCTAACTCACAATCTGTGCAAATATAGACAACAAAAGAGGATAAGCCCCTTAGAGTGTGACATTTGACACAGTTATTCCACATTGTGCACTCCAGGCTCAGCCCATTAACTGGGATCCATCGAGATTAGATGACCGTTTCCAGTAACCTTAGCTCGACTCAACCCAACGTATTCCAGTATCTGCATTGCATTGTTCCAAGAGATTGCCTCACAAAACACACTCTTTTCCCACATCAACACCAGGAGGCGTCTCTTGCCCGGCCTGTTAACAAATCTCAAGAGCATCGGCGCATAAAGCAAAAACCAGAGACCGTCACTGCAAACAATGACACGCTCCGAGGCAGAGGACATTTCCATTTCACCCCAGGGACTCCTTCGGACTACGGCTGCAACAACCGTAAATATGACGGAGGAGTGCTCGGTGCAGGGATGCCAATTGTTTTGAAAAATTACTGGTGACTGTACTGGATGACTGGATACTCCAAACAAACACGGAAGCTTATGAACATTCAAGTTTGAATAGAATGATTTTTGAAAAATCGGTATAAATATAAATAATTGACTGGGTGATCTTGATCATTCGGGAGTAAAAATGTAAACAAATAGAGGGCCTTAAAGCTCGAAAAGCTAGAATTCATTTAGCTCGAGAAATTATTCAAAATGACGCGTCTGACATCGAAAACAAAGATTTAAATGTAAATTTCTCGAAAGTCTTCGCACTTCCACGCGAACTAGTACTGCCATGACAGAGTGTAAAATTCCTCTAATATTTAAATTTACGTTAGAGTCTCTGTTTACCTCTTTGTTCACAAACTCAGATAAGTGGCCCAGGAAAACTCACACGAACACTAGAGGTTTTGATCTGGAACTTTATCCCAACAAAAGGAGCCTATGGCAACTCTGGTTGAATGCGTTGTTGATAAGAGCACCACGCGAATGGCACCATAACAACAAACACACATGGCCTACTAACTTCGTCACCATCCATCCGTATGTTGTGTTTGGCTAGAGGACGGAGTTCAACAAACGATGATGACGACCGTTGTAGATCCGGATGGGAGGCTCTTTTCTTTTTGTTTCGGTTCTCCGTTGAACCCACCGGGCTAAGGCTTGATCTCTTCTGACGCTCCGTTCTGACACACGGAACGGAGGGAGGATAAAGACTCTGGAAGCTTCCACTTGGGTGCGTTTTGTTGTTACTGTATGAGTGTACCAACAACTCTTTTCCGCATATTCATATGCATCGGCGAACTGAACCGAGGAGAAGCTGGAAATAATTGCAAAGGACGTGTACACGACCCTGAGGAAGTGGCGAAGGTTCATTCACCACATCCACCTTCACCGGATCCCATTAGTTCGAGAACAATGCCCAAGTAGTCCTTCTTATAAGATGAAAAAAAAAAAACACACATTTTCTTCAAGGAAATTTCTCCGCAGTCCATTCATGAAAGGGTTGAATGCACTAGCCGTCAGCCTAGGCAAAACTGTCAGCCGCACTCCAAAGCCTACTTGAATGCCGTTCAAGTATTCAATGCCTGTTTCCGCTGCTCTGTACCGCACGACAGTCATTAGGCATTCAGTGTTAAAGCATGTCAATGGGCATCAACCGAGTGTTTGCCATGAGAGTAGGAAAGATTGCAAAATGAAAATCACGTCGTGTTCAGACTGACATTGCTGCGGCATACCAGTGACATCCGCCACCGACGACCGGGGCAAGGATGTTGGTTGCTGTTTTGCTGAGTAAAGGGCGATAAAGAGGAGCTTGTTCCATTCGCCTACTTGGCTCCGCACACAAACATAAATTCCATCGTCGTCGTTGTCGTATCGCTCGCTTATTTTTCACAGCTTGCCTTGTTGATGAAGTAACCCTTTTTTCCAACCCCCAAACGTCAACTCTTCCTTCGGTTTTCGAAGAGATGGTTGGGGGTGAAGCAACACAATCGACCCTTGCGGCAGGGGAGAGCAAATAGAAAAGCCAAGAAAAAATGAATAACCCCTTCGGCAACATCAGGACCATTAATCACTCGGCAAAAAAGTGTTAATTTGATGGGTGTCTTTCTTCTCGTTTGAGCTGAATGCTTGTTGGGGAAGACGGAGGATTTGCTACTTCAGGCTGTTTGTGAGTCGAGGTTGCGTTCCCTGAATAGAAATGTGAATACCCTACCGTATCCGACTCGAGTGGCGAGACACTTGAGCTGACACGCGTGTACTCAGAGCATTCGAAGGAAAAGTGGCGCAGTGGAATGAGCACACTTACTTTCGCGATGAAAATACATTCATATTCATTTGTAAGGTGGTTTCGGTACAAGGTGCCGAAGCGGCAACATTGATCCAATTTTTTAAGGAAGGCTTCCAATTTCTCACAAATCAAATCAATCCAACATTGTCATCATTCCGGATAGACATCAACTAACCGCAGTAGGCGAGGGTAAGACGTATTAAGCAGAGCGTCAAATTCCCCTGGATACGCATCCGGCTTTCGTTGGCTCAAGAGGTTGGATTCATCCCGACAAAACAGGAAACCACAATCGACACTGATGGAATTTAGCCGTCTCATTTTCCGTTTTTCGTTAACCCATCGGCTTCCGAATAGGGGAGACCAGGAAATGATCAATTTCTACCGATCCCATCTATCAACGATTAGTTTTTGGTCAAATCGCTGATGAATTCAAAAATGAAGATTTTCTACAGCAACCGGCGATGTCAGTGCTTGTGGAAAAACTTCAAACTCAATTGATTATGTTTTACGAAAATGAGAAAGGCCCCAGTCAAGTCTAACGTCATAAATATAGTATTTCGATAACTAGTTTTGATGTCGTTATCAAATTGCAATCAAAACTTGATTTGATTTTCCAATAGTCATATCCGATATCATCTTGCTGTAATCTTTGCATTCACTTGTCTTAGAGGAAAGTTATTTCATTTTCATTGCCTCAGCAGAATATCAAGTTGGATTGTTAATTTTGCTGCCAAGCGGAAAATATATATACAAAAAAGAAACTTTTCAGTTTTGCTCTCAATGATAGCAGGATTTGTTTTAAATTTGATGAAATGGGAATAAATTTTTGCTCTTAATTTTTAAATATTAACACGACAGAAATGATAGCAACCTAGCGAGATCGCAGCAAGCCGTGCTTGGAAAATGACGTGTTTCGTTTTGGCTTTGTCCTTTTCGCGAATAATAATATCAAAAATATATTCGTAATTCAACCTAAAAGAACAGTGAAAACATAAAATCTCCACGTGTTTTGTTTAAGATGTAGTGATGGTCGGAAGTTTTTCCCCGTTTTTTTTTTGTTTTTTTGTGCTTCGCCCCCGCATCCGGAGGAAGAGTTAATATCAGCTTAGTTGTGTTTGTTTGTTTGATGTGTGTGTGTTTGATTAAATTAGAGTATTTTTCCGCCTTTTCGCGAGTAAATTGATGATGATAAGCAGTTTAGAAGTTGATAATGAGTCGCCTCATAGCGGGGGATTTTGATTATTGACAGAGTGTGGAGGAAAAAATAAGAAAACCAGCCGTAGAAAACGGCCATTTGCTGGCTAATGCGAATGCGCGCGTGAGTGGCTGGCATATAATTTCAGATGCATTCATCACAGGGAAGCCGTCCAAATGAAGACTGTAAATCAGCAACAATTTCCGGTGAGATCTACCTGATTATAACGAAATTAGACCGATACTGCTAAATACGTGTCATCCTCAAAACAATAAGTTTTGATGATGGAAGTGTATGCACGGTTCCTATATCCATTTGATGTTTGTGCTGTGTCCATGCGGGGCTTGTTGTTAGTGAAAGTGACCTCGGAATGGACGTGAGTAACCAGGCATTCTGAAATGGGTCACTGGAAACCTACAGAGCAATCACCATACAACTCCCGGCTTGAAAAAGTTTGTCGAGTCGCCAACAGTTCGTTTAAGTGCAAATGTTTTGCTTCCATAAAAGCACAGCCGGACGATCGGCGTTGGATTGTATATACACACACAGACGCACCCACACACACACACACACACACACACACACACACACACACACACACACACACACACACACACACACACACACACACACACAAATACCCACCCACAGACAGACAGAGATAGAGAGAGAGAGAGAGAGAGAGAGAGAGAGAGAGGGGGGGAGAGAGAGAGAGAGAGAGAGAGAGAGAGAGAGAGAGAGAGAGAGAGAGAGAGAGAGAGAGAGAGATGATAGCAACCTAGAGGGTGGAACGGTCAAAAATTGGTCAAACATGATGTGCTCTTTGATTAGTGATTGGATGATCAATCTTTATTTATTTTTGAAGTTCATCATCATCTCAGATTTTACAAATGCGGGTTTTACGTTTCGCACCTTCCACCAAGTTTTGTACCGCTGTTTTCCCCCTTATTTTATACTGAATGCCAATTTGTCTTGAACTGTTTTTCACTTCCAACTGTTTTTTTTTTGCGTGCTCTTGAGCTTTCTATTTACGATTGCCCAATATTTTGCATATTATTTTTCCGGCGAGTTTGGAGGGTCTCCTTGGGTACGATTCGCACACTATTGGCGGTATACCATTCCTGAGCCATTTTCCCGTAGTGGCAAGAAGCGAGGTCTGGCCAAAACAGCACGGAACAACTATGTTTCTTCAAGAAAGATAAAAAGCATTTTTGCAAGCATTCCTTTACATAAATATCTTGGTTGACAGTGCCAGTTGTCACGAAACTTTTGCTTTGTAGCCCACAGGTGCAAATCGCCTGCCAAACCAAGTATTTTTTGGGAACTTTGCCATTTTTTTCTGCTTAATCTTGTCTTGAACCTTTCCTTTTTCCGTTGCCGTATAACACTTTTGACCTGGGAGCTGCTTGAAATCAGCCTTGACGTTTGTTTCATCGTCCATTACTACGCAATCAAACTTGGTCAACAAACTCGTGTACAACTTACGCGCTCTTCCTTTGGTTGTTGTGTTTTGCTTATCATCTCGATTTGGTGTCTCTGTAATCTTATATGTTGACAGTCTGGCTCGTTTCTTTGCTCTTGGCACTGTTGTGTTGGACTTTCCCAATTTGTTTCCGATATCTCTGATGGAGAGATTGGGATTGCGTTTGAAAATGCTGGCCCCTATGCTTCCGATCGTTGTGGCTTCCTGGTTTCTGTTTCCTCCTAATTCCGGCTTCCTGGCAGTCGTTAGACGTTCTCCGAACACTTTTATAACATTCGTCATGATTGGTTTGGCAATATTAAGTGATTTTACCAATTCGGCGTGGGAATAATTTGGATTTATGCGGGTGCAAAATTTTGATACGCTTGATAGGGATGTTCAATTTGTTTAACTGCACGGTTAAATAATACACTGAAGTTTTTTTTTACGACGGTAATGGTACCGCGTAAAAAAAAACCGCGTAAAAAACCGCGTTATTTCAAAAAACGACGTAAAAAAAAACCGCGTTATTTCAAAAAACGACGTAAAAAAAGTCAAGGAAATAAAAATTATATTTCATATTCATATTGAAAGGATATGGTCATAAAAATGTATTGGTGGTGGAAAAACATGGTTCCAGTAACATTGGCCACCGGGAATCTGCTACAAATGGATAGAGGTTGTTAATTCAATGTGTGAGCAAAACAGTCCAGAGTAGTTATAGAGAGTTTTCGTCTTCGGCAAAATTTCTCAGTGTGTCATTCGTCGTCTTTTGACATTATCATATTAGTTCCAAATCATGCCGCAGAGATGGCGCTGCAGTCTATCTTTTCCAAATGAGGCGCTAGAGAAATGCAGTCTTAGGGTAACTTTCTCAGTATGTCATTCGTCGTCTTTTGACATTGTCATATTAGTTCTAAATTATGCCGCAAATATGGCAGCGCCATCTCTGAGGTACGATCTGGATCTAACGTGATTATTTTGAATGCCTTTATTATATACAATTAACATCTTTGCTAAAGACAGCACCTTCCTAGAGCACGATTTGGCAATTTAGATTGCGGCGCCATATTTGCGGCGCAATTTGGAACTAATCTGATAATGTCAAGTGACTATATTTTACATTCTCAACAACTTTACTGAGAACGGCAACTCTCTAAAGCTTCATTTGGAAAAGATATTTTACTACGCGGTTTTTTTTACGCGGTCCGTTATTTCAAAAAACGACGTAAGAAAACCGCGTTATTTAAAAAAAAAACAACGTAAAAACAGTCAAGTCACAATAGACGTGAAAAAAAATTTGATTGTTGGTGTTGATTGTACATTTCCCAATTTAGCCTCTGAACAATACTGTTTAGAACAAGAAAAATTGTTGTTTACAGTTTATTATATGTACTTTTTTTTTTAAATTCCACAAAAATTGTTTGCTGTCTTTGTAAAAAATCATACGAAATTTTGAGTTTTAATTCCATACCGGCTTTGGACCTGGCTTGGGCTGACGCTTGAATCTAGTTATGTAGCACAGTATTTGGAGGAAATGCCAACGCAGAGAGGTGGTGATATCTCAAGCTGACCATGGCTGACGAGCATGACAAGCATGTATATTACAGATAGGACGCGGAGGGCCCGCTTAGGAAACACCATTTTGAGAAATAGAATAGACTTTCCCAAGTAGTTTGTATTAGTAACAGTGTTCACGTTCTTTCAATATGAATATGAAATATAATTTTAACGTAGGACTACGTTTCTCTTTTCTATACCGGGTGTCATTTCAAAATTTTGAAAAATGAGAGCGTTACGCAAAAGTGAAAGGTTTTTGAACGCTAATAACTCTTGTTTGACTGAACAGAATGACTTCATTTATACACCGTTTGATCAGGAAAACTTACAAATGTTTTTGATTAAATTTTCAATTAAGTGCTATTAGTATAAGTGGTTCAACTTTTTACTTAAAAATTACCTACTTTTGCTCCCATACAAATCTGCATATGAACCGGTTGAAAATATGGTTTTCCCTTTCCGGGTGCTCAAAAAACGGGTGACAAATGGTTCAAATTGTCTTCTTCTTTTTATTTCATTAGGTCTCATTCCATGTTTAATACAGCCATAGTCTCCCCTCTCAGTTGCAAATTTATTTTGCTTTGTTCTGCTGTCTGGTTTTATAACTGAAGCCCGTCCTCTCTTATGAAATTTGCTTCGTACTGCATTCTCGTGCCTCTCTTCTCTGTAGGCAATGCTATCAACGCCAGTATAAAGCACACGATTCGAACCAAAATGATTTCATTGGGATTTTCAAGTTCGATTGAGCGGCACGTACGGTTGTGTTTTTCGCTCTCCTGTTACGAAGATTTTTTCTATCTCGTCCATTTTCTCGCGATTACGCGTCTGGCTCGCAAATTATCGCCTGCGCTTGCTCATTTACAAGCCAAAAAGAAGCGCTGCAAAGGTTTGCAAGTTTCCCCGCTCGACCTATTGCCGTGGCAAAGGGTCGTAAAAATCGATAATCCACGCGGGTGGCATCCGCTTCCGAAACCATACCGGAGCTGGGCACCTCCCAGCGGAAAACGATGTTTGTGACAACTAGATTACTAGAATCATCCCAAGTATCTTGCCGTCCGCCATTCACTGCGACGAGGAGTTTAATAAACTACCATGCTGTATTGAGTACAGCACATGATGGTATCCTGCTGGTCAAATAAGCTGAAAATATAAATTAGTTTCTAACGCGTATCATAACCACCGTCCTTTTCAGGACGACCAATTAAATTTTACAATAAAAGAGCGTGTTTAAGTGAAATGTTTGTGATTTATCCTAAACAACCATTGCATATGATCAAAAATAGTTCATTTTGGATTGTTTGAGGCATTAAGTCGTGAGTGGTAAATTCGGCAGAGATTTTTCACTAAGCCTGAACTGGCAAACGTAAGCAATGGCTCAGTATGTAGAAAATTTCATAAGAATGGACACACCAACGCGGTCCTACGTTAACCTTGCGGTTATATCCCTAATATAACCCACCTCTAATTTTTTATTTCCTTGACTTTTTTTACGTCGTTTTTTGAAATAACGCGGTTTTTTTACGTCGTTTTTTGAAATAAAACCACGTAAAAAAACCGCGTGGAAAAAAAAATTAAGTGTACATCCATTAAGTACTATCACAGCTCTTCACAACAACACTAGGTTCAAATCCTGACGGTGGATTTATTTTTTTGTTTACTTTTAGAGTCGATAAAGTAGATTTCTCAGATTCATGAATCAAGTTTCCAGTATCAGGAATTCAGCTCATGGTTTGAACCCGATTGATTCATGATTTCATTACGGCGGAAACATAGTTCATGAAATCATGAATATTGTTCATGGTGTATATTCATAACACGAAAACACAACATATTCATGAAATCATGAACTGTTTTCCTCATTTTGAAGAACAAATAATTTCCCGTGTAACTTTTTTCAGCTACGAGATAATGAGTTGTTGTCTTCAACGAAGTTGTTGAACAGGTAATTTTATTAGTTGTAGAGCTTTATTAAAAAAGTTGCTAAGGACAATAAGTTTCTAGAGCCTAACGTTAAAGAGATTTAATTGGTTTTCTTTCAGCACTACCTTAAAACCGGTTTTTTGAGATAATCAATACTCTGTTAAAATTTGATGATTTTAATATGTTCTGAAAAAAAAAAACCGCTGAGAAGTGTAAAATTATCTATTTGACAAACAGGCGTTATAGAATCCATTTTAATTTTCTGTTGAAAAATGTATCAATCGTACAAACTTATATCACTTCTGTCTTCAGAATCATCACTTGAATGTTCATTATCTGAATTAAAAATCAATTTTTGGGCCATTTCGCTCAATTTCCTTTTGTTTTTTTTTTTTAACTACGTAAAACTACGCCTTGCTAAGTAAACAAAGCCCAAAACTAGACATCCACAGCAAGATTCTGTGGGGTGATCCATAAATGACGAAGCATATTTTAACCAGTTTTAGATCTTATGCCTTCCCTCGTATTTTGACTTCATATCTAGAATAATTTGTCAAAAGAACCTATCTGATTTTGTATACAAACATGTAAACAAAATCAGAATCGAAGTAAGCTCTTGTTGCGTGCGGGCGTGTTTTTGTAGCTGTCATTATTTCACTCGAGTTTCTCAAACAATTTCAAAGTAAGGAAATGAAGATGATCACAAGTCAGCTTCCGGAATCCGTTTGGTTGAAGACGAAAAAGACATGAGCATCACTGTTCAGAAACCCTTTGGTGGAAAGTACGGGAAACTCGCGATCCGCATTCTTCTCCGTCAACACCGACCAATCCTCCGAAAGTCGTAGAAACCCCGGCGTGCTTTGTGTCGATCGCGAGAGATACCGTGGCCGGTGGGAATGCCCAGCTTGGGCTGATCGATATATTTTTTCCTGTAAAATCCGACTCCCGCGTTCATAGATATTGTGTTCTTATCTGAATCGTACAAACGGTCTATTACGCAAGAATAGTTCACTGTGTTGTTTGCGGAAACTTTGGTAGAAGGTTGAAAACTTTTGATTCTTGCGCTGGCCGAACTAGTTTGTGTGCCCGTTCTTGGACCGTCGAACATAACGTAATTAAATGGAATTCAGCTAAGTACTTTTTACTTTTTATATTTGTGGTATCGTAGAGTTTTAGCTCCCGTAACGTTTGTTGTTCAGCGGGGGAAATTCTTTTAATCGTACATACATTTTTTGACCGTTTGGTTCGACCTAAAGCTATTTACAAACCATGAATATGTGAATATGTGTGTGTGCGTGAGTGTGCATGTGCGTGTGATAGAGTGTGTGCCTATATGTGTGTATGTGTATGAGCGTATGACTCTGTGTCGGCGCGTCCTTCTTCTCTTTTCAGAAAGCGAGTAATGGCGCTATAACCATAAGCCATAAAAGGCTAGGGCAAGAGTTAGTGCTCATGTCCCAACCGACAGTCAACTCTCACGCAAGAAAAGGCGCTACACTCTTGGATTTGGAGCTTGGATACAAGTGAGAAACGCCTGTGAGGATAACAAAGGAGTGCATTAACTTTCTTAGCCTCGTCACTCCCAACGACCAATATACATATAAATATACATATGCTTTCTCGCCAAGGAAAGCCTCCCGAACAATCGCATCCAACTTCCAACTCCAGATGTCTATGAAGGTTGCATGAGTTCTCAGCATCTTCTTAAGTAGACATCTAATCAACACTTCCCTCCCATCCCTTGCTGATCATAAGGACCTGGCCAGGTGTTGTGCAAAGAGATTGATGGATGAAGAGCCTGTCACACCCAAGGCAGCTCTTCTGGCGCTTCCTTCGTCTCTACAACAGCCAACCCAGGATTGTGTATGGTCGGAAAATGCTATGCTATGCTATGCTAAACATGTAAACAAAATCAAATAGGCCCTTTCGAAAAACACTTCGAAATGTATGTCTCGTCCCTACTTTTGAAAACCACGTTGGGGATTCGGTCCCATACTATTATTTTTTCTTACAATTTAAAACAAAGGATTTATTAAGTACCAACCGCGGAAAAAAATAGTTATTAAGATAATTTTTTAAATAAAATCAATTTTTGTCGGCCCCAGGATCCACCCACCCTTTTTGAGGCGGTTGATTATGACGTCACACAGGCACTTGAATCACTATGTATCAATATCACCAGAGAGCATTGGTGCGTTCAGCAAAAATGTGTATTTCAATAATTCCTACAATTTTTTAGAAAATATTAAAATCTTCAAATTTGAACAGAGTACTAATAATCTAAAAAAAAAAACCGGTTTTAAGGTAATGCTGAAAGAAAACCAATTATATCTCTTTAACGTTAGGCTCTAGAAACTTAGTGTCTTCAGTAACTTTTTTTTAAATTACCTGCTTTACAACTTTGTTACAGACAATAACTCGTTATCTCCTAGCTGAAAAAAGTTAGAATTTGAAAATATAGTTAAGCCCTCATGGAAGGTTAGGCGTTTTTTTTTTCTCAAAAGATGTGGAATAACATTTTGTGCAACTCTTCTGAAGATACCTAGTCGATAAAATGATGACGTTAGATCCGGCAAAAACACCACGTCGTCAGCCTTATGGTACTTTTTAATGAAGGTGGCAACACATCCCCTTTTCACTGATTGTGAGCCACAGCAACACCTTCTTTTGGAACTTCGGGGGGGGGGTATGCCCCACACCCTTTTTTTTTTTTTTTGTTGGGGGGGGGGGGGTCCCTGTGGCTTTGCCCGTGGTGGCGGCCGTCCAGTGGGAGGTGGCGTCGGCCCTCTCAACCACCCCCCCCCGCGCCGCCCGGGGGGCAGCCCGAGCACCATCATCCGGCGCGGCGGACGGAGGACAAAAAGCGCACAAAACCCCACTATTTAGACGGCGCAGGGTAGGAGTCCTTAAAAATAGCTCATCTTATGGGAATAAAATGCGGTAGTGGTCTCATTAAGGGTTGACACAGTAAGTATCCCATTTTGCCCGTTTCTCCCCTCATTTTTGATGCAAACTAAAATTATTACCCAAAGATTCAACTCGGTGCTACTATACTGAACCCAAGTGCACTGTAAATTTGCAGAAAAAGCTGGAGAACTGAATGGAACAAATTTTACTTTGATCGAATGCCAGGAAATTGTCCATTTTACCCGATTTCCCCTCATACATGCATAAACTCATGTACCATGCGTTTCTGAAGATTCGCGCCAGTAATATTACTCTCACTTGCAAAAATGTCCAGAGAATCGAATGGTGATGGTCTCGTTTAAGGTTGAACTCAGGAAAGAGCCGCTTTACCCGATGTCCCCTCATAATTTAATAAACTCATATACCATGTGATTTTGAAGATCGGCGCCAGTAACAATACTCTCACTTGCACTTTATTCAGGTAAAAATGTCCGGAGAATCAAATGGTGATGGTCTCGTTTAGAGTTCACCTCAGGAAATGGTCCATTTTACTCGATTTCCCCTCATAATTTGATAAACTCATATACTCATGATTCTCCGGACATTTTTACATAAGTACAGTGCAAGTGAGAGTAATATTACTGGCGCCGATCTTCAAAACTGCATGGTATATGAGTTTATGCATGTATGAAGGGAAATTGGGTAAAATTGACCCTTTCCTGACGTCAACCCTACACGGACCATACATTGTCCGGATTTTTTACAAAAAAAAGGGAAGGGGAGGGAAATGGGGAGAGTTTATGCATGTATGAGGGGAAATCGGGTAAAATGGACCACTTCCTGGCATCCGATCGAAGTAAAATTTGTTCCATTCAGTTTTCCAGCTTTTTTTGCAAATTTACAGTGCACTTGGGTTCAATATAGTAGCACCAAGTTTAGTTGTTGGGTAATAATTCTGGTTTGCATCCAAAATGAGGGGAGAAATGGGCAAAATGGGACACTTACTGTGGTCAACCCTAAATGAAACCAACACCATTCGATTTCCCGCATTTTTTTTCCATAAGAAAAGCTATTTTTAAGGACTCCTACCCTGCGCCGTTTAAATTAACGGGATTTTGGGTTCATTTTTGCCAACTGTGCGATGTTTCTGGGTTTCCGCTTGGTTCTCCAACACGGCCATAGCCATAGCTGCAGTAAACAAACTGATGGAGTTGTCAAATTTTCACAGTATAAACATTGGACTCGGAAAAAATGCGACACTTTGTTTTGGGTGTAACTTTTTGTCGCGTGGGTGAACGAAATTTTGGGTAATACTAGTTTAGAGTGTTATGTTTATGTGTGCAGAATCACATCGGGATCTGTCCAGTAGTTTTCAAGATGCATTCAAAACAAGAAGAGCTACCCCAGCAAATCTTGGGCGCGGTGATCGATAATCCTGGTCAGTCGCACAGATGGATCGGCAAAAGGCTTGGAATCCACCATTCCACCGTGTTCCGCATTGTGAAGATGTTCCAGGAGACGAAGACCATCGAGCGACGCGCTGAAAGCGGCCGAAAACCGAAAACGGAATACCCAGAGAAGGCGCGGAAGATAAGGCAGTATTTTAAGAATAACCCAGCAGACCATGAAGCGGGCTGGGCTACGTGTTTTTAAAGTCAGAAAGGCGCCAAACCGGACTGACAAGCAAAACACGGTGGCCAAATTGCGTGCGCGGAAGCTGTACCGTGAGTGGCTGGTCAAGCCAGGCTGTCTCGTCATGGACGACGAGACATATATCAAGGCGGACACCAAACAAATCCTCGGCCTCGAGTTTTTTGTGGGTACGTCCCGCATGGAGGTTCCGGAAGAGAAAGATGGACAAATTCGCGAAGAAGTACCTGTTGTGGCAGGCGATCTGCGAGTGCGGACGGTACAGCAAGCCGTTCGTTACAACCGGCACCATAAACGGGCAGATTTATCGAGAGGAATGCTTGCAGAAGCGCTTGCTGCCCTTCCTCCGCTCTCACCGTGGTCCCACGCTGTTCTGGCCGGATCTCGCTTCGTGCCATTACGCCAAGCCTGTAATGGATTGGTACGAAGCGAAGGGCGTTAATGTGGTCCCGAAGGAGGCGAACTCGCCAAATACACCAGAACTTCGTCCGATCGAAAAGTTTTGGGCGATAATGAAGAAGAAGTTGAAGAAAAGCGGAAAAACATTCAAAATCCCTGAACATTTGAGAAGTATCGGATTTAAAATGAATTTTTGGTGATAATTTTTGTGTGTCTCATTTTTCCGAGTCCAGTCTTTAATATAAAACTACAGTAGCGTAAAACGGGGTAACCTTGATCATCGAGGTTACATTGATTGTTTTATCATGAATAGTCCAAATAAACATTTTCCGTTGATACACTTTCATGCTATGAATTATGTTTCTCAATCTAATATTATTTGGCTTCCAAAAGGTTCCATTGGTTTAGATACTCAGTTTTTTTTATTGCAAGAACTAAACATTAAATTGACCAAAGCTTTTTCAACTTTCAACTAGCAATAAATGCTTGATTAATAGCTGAAATTTCAGGTTAAGAGATGTTTTTTTTACATATGTTAGGTTAGAAAGGTTGGGTTCTTGATTAAAGGGCGAACACGAAATTATTGCGACACCGAAAATGTCATGCCAATTTTCTTATAATGTTTAGAATCAAACCAAAATTTTAGGGTAGTTTTATACATATATTTACTTCAAAAATCAAAAGAAAAGTTAATCGATGGAGCCTTGAGTGTAAAATTGAACGCATTTTCGCATGATTCCTTCCATCAAAGTCTTTACAGTGTCATCCGGTACCAGTTTCTCAGTTTTTTTTTTCCATTTTCTTAACATGTCCTTCTCGTCTTTGACTGTCTTCTTGCTCTTCCGAAGTTCCCGCTTCATCATTGTCCAGTACTGCTCCACCGGACGCAGCTCCGGACAGTTTGGCGGATTCATGTCCTTTGGAACAAAATGGACAGAATTGGCCTCATACCACTCCAGGACACTTTTAGAATAGTGGCATGATGCCAAATCTGGCCAAAATAGCGGAGCTTCGTCGTGCTGCTGCAAGAACGGCAAAAGGCGCTTCTCGAGGCACTCAGATTTGTAGATCTCGTCATTTACTGTGCCCTTTGTCACGAAAGGCTCACTCCTCAGTCCGCAAGAGCAGATGGCCTGCCAAATGAGATATTTGGAGGCGAACTTCGACATTTTCTTCTTCTTAAATTTGTCGTCCACATAGAACTTGCTCTTGCCGGTGAAAAACTCCAACCCCGGAATTTGCTTAAAATCGGCTTTTATATACGTTTCGTCGTCCATCACACAGCAGCCATATTTTGTCAGCATCTTCTCGTAGAGCTTCCGTGCCCGAGTTTTAGCCGTCGATTGTTGCCGCTCATCGCGGTTTGGGAAGTTCTGTACCTTGTATGTATGTAGTCCAGCTCTCTTCTTTGCATTCTGGACGTAGCTCTGCGACATGCCGATCTTTTTAGCCAAATCACGGCTTGAGACGTTGGGATTTGCTTTAATCATCCGCTTCACCTTTCCCTCCGTCTTTTTGTTCTCCGGTCCCGGTTTTCTTCCAGCTCCTTTGCCGTGGTCCAACGTCAACCGCTCCTGGAACCGCTTCAACACTCTGGAGACGGTTGAATGGTGAATGTTCAACATTTTTCCCAACTGCCGGTGCGACAGGTCAGGAAATTCCAGGTGTTTGGAAAGAATTTGTTCTCTCGACTCGCGTTGGTTCACCTTCATTTTCGTTGAATCGAAAAACACGACTTCGAGTTTGACAGCATGTAAACAATACACATCAATGAGAAAGTGTGCAAAATTTGGTTGATTTTTACCCAATGGTAAAAAAGTTATGCCCTGTTGAATGTGTCGCAATAATTTCGTGTTCGCCCTTTAAAGGGAAAAATTGTAATAACAGTTTTTGTCCTTACTATATTAAAAATGCTCACGGATGTCCCCTTTTCCCATTTATGCTACAACTTGTCAGAAAATCGAGGTAATTTCTCGCAATTTGGCTTTTTCATTAAAACAAAGGGGCAATTTGACAAATATTAAAAATAAATAATAAAAAACCTCTAAAATTACATTACAAAAATCTAAAATTAGGAGGAGGGCGACGAATACAGCTCCACTTCCACTCCACTTGCTATTACAAGATCAAATTGAGCTGACGGTTTGTATTCATATTAACGCTGTATGAAGGGCCAAAAATGATGGGGCGGACCCGTAATCAGTGACACTTACGCGAAACCCTATTAATAAATATTTTGATTGGGGAAACAGTTGTCCACTTTCTTTAATGAACAATCCTTACCTCTGAGCTCAAAGTGAACTCAAAACTCAACTAAACTCAACTAAACTCAACTAAACTCAACTACTACAACTAGACTAGTTACAACCTTGTTCCAACATCTGAAGATAATATTTATAGATTTGCTCTATGAGATTCTGCAACTATTTCTAGTGTAACTTTCTACAGTCTTGATATTTAAATATCATTTCCAAAAAATGCGCGGAAATACAAAATTGATTTTAAGGATCTCTAAATCATCAGGTTTATGGATGAAATTTTGTTCATACACTTGATTTAGGTTGAGCAGTAGTTATTTTGGTTGACCGGATTAATAAACAGTAACTTTTCCGAAAATTCATGAAATTTTTGAAAACAGCATTTGCGGGCAAATCAAATAGTTAAATTTATTAGTTTGAAGTTTGTTGGATTGTGATTACTTCAGCTGCCAAAGACATTACTTTACACCGTTAATAAATAGCTTGTATTTCTTTTTTTTTCCAGACGGTTACATAATAGGCAATTATCTGCATGCATCCGAACAGGACATACGGGACTTCTTTTGGACCGGTTCGGGCGATGGACCGTCGGCCCTTAATCCTTTCGACCGCTTTCCAATCAGTGAAGATGCAATCATTAAGACGGCAACGGTTGTGGCCACGGTGTACATCGATCGAAGCAATGGCGGGGCCGGTGGTGGAGGAGATGAGCTTTGCATTTTCGATTGCCCTCCGGGCGATGTGGACCACACGATTGA
This sequence comes from Aedes koreicus, assembly GCA_024533555.2. NCBI lineage: Eukaryota > Metazoa > Arthropoda > Insecta > Diptera > Culicidae > Aedes > Aedes koreicus. The sequence continues at coordinate 125,476 of JAHHFK020003736.1, forward strand.
TAACGTTACTCCGACGGATCGGAGATTTTGGCTGATGACGGTCATTGGAGGGCTGTTTGGAAAGAAGGATTATCCGGAACTGGAAGGCAAACTGGCCAAACTTTACCGGGTGGCATTTACCAGGTAGGTTGCATTTTTTCATCATCAGTGAATGGTCTATTCTTTTCGTAGATAGTTACTTGATTAGAGCATAGTATAATCCGACTACCATGGGTGTGTGTGGGAGTTTTGAACTCCATATCATCAACCACCATTTGCGTAGCGTTTTCTAACTTCACCCCGAGAAGAAGACACTCAACTGGACAAAGAAGACAATTTCCTGGCTAACAGTTTCCAATTTCCAGACAACAAGCATTACATCTCGGTATCAACAATAACACACTTCACCTGCAATCGTCACCAGCGAGGGAAGAGGAAACTGCCACTAAGCATCGAATCAGAAGAAGCATTCCAGCCAGTCGTCCCCAGGAACTCAGAACGAGCGACCGAGGAGGGGTGAGCTTCGCCGATAGGAGAAATCGGACGTCAACAATGACGGTAGTAGCATCAAGTGGCAAACGTAAGCCGCCCGAAGGTAGGAATGTTCTTGTGAATGAACAGGTCTACAAGTACGAACGATACCGGAGAAGGCGTAGGAAAAAGGTGCACAAACGAGATACGGACGATGGATCCGGCGATGGGGGCGCCGGTCAGCAGGTGGTGGTCGTATCCGAGCAGGGCCTCTCCGAACCGGACAAGAATGAGCAGATCCAGAAGCTTCAGCAGTGAGTTGATAGGTTTTGAGAAATAAAATTTCCATTGCATGAACCGATTTATGCCACGGTTCACCGCTCATTCGAAATGATGAATTCAATCGTTTTGTAGAGCTCCGGACAATGGCGATGGAACGACACCACTTACACGTTATGATGACAAGGATGCCTACTCGAGCAGTAGCGGCAAGCGTCAAGTACGTATATTGATACACAATACCACCCACTTGCGGGAAGGCGACAGTGACGAGGACTCATCGGCAGATGCCGCAGACTCGGCGAGATCAAAGTGAGTATCGACATTTCAATTTTTTTTCCACTCCCGCTGCATGTTTGACTTTCGAGTGGGTGGTCAGATGGGAGTGATTTGGGTCGTGTCGGATGTGCTGCTGCTGCAGTTAGGGCATTGTATATGCAGGGCTAGGGCTGGGCTGTGCGGGTTTCAATGGTCTTTGCTCAAAGCTGTGATTGAAGTTTTGCGAGGGGTTTAAAACCCTCAACTTTATTATGCATGGTACCAAGGAACATGGAAGATCGATGATTCAATTTCATTTTGAGTGCAGACCAACGTTTTCGTTTCAAACCATAGTTTTCCATAATTTTGCTCTTGACGAATTTCACGCCAACTCGTCTTTGTGATTAGCAGCCCCCTTTCAGAATCCAATGAAACTTTGTGGGTGTGTAGACTATGTCTTTTCAAGCAACTTTGCATATTTTGTTTTTTTTCAAAATTTATCTAGACCACCATTTGAAAAGTGCTTAAGTTTTTTGATCGATTTTTTTTATATCAACATAACTCAAAAAGGAAACGACTAGCAAAAAAGTGATGTATGGGTGACTTTTAGAAAATTGGCTTAACTTTTATGAAAAAAAATGTTAAATTGGTGAAATCGATTCTTACTCGCTAAAAATATATATTTTAAAATTTAAAGCCAATTTGAAAAAAAACTGGCTATCTTAGAATTGGACAATTTTTTTTTTTATATAATTGTCTAAAAGTTCACCATACACCAATATAATTGTCTAAAAGTTCACCATACATTGCAAGATGGGCACTTTTAAGGAAAACTACTTTTTCATGTCCTATTTTTACAGTGTTCATCATGTGGCGAACCAGCCCAGGAGGCTGAAAGCCACTATAATAAAGAATTAAAAAAAAAAAAAAGTGTTCACCATGCTAGACGAGTTTGCAGGGTCTGCAACACCCCTTTAGAATCCAATAAAATTTAGCAGTCGTAAAGAATTGAATGTATTGAACATCTTTGCAAAAAAACAATAATCATCTAGACTAACATTTGAAAAGGGTCAAAAACATTCAATTTACCTTTTCATCAGTAAAACAGAACGAAAAATGTACGTTTAAGTGAAAGTAATTCGTAACTGCTTTGTCGGATATTCCTATTTTTAGGAGCGATTCAAATATGGCTTCATATATGTTTGGGACCGGGGGGGGGGGGGGGGGGGGGGGGTTGCGAAGGGAGGCCAAGATTTGTTTCAGTATGTGTAAAAGGTATGGGAAAAATTGTGACAGAGGGCGGCTGATAAATTTAAAAAAATAACGGACGTCATATTGGAATCGTCTTTAAACGGATATGCATCAAGTTTTATCAAATTAGAAAATTCGAATGCATATCCATTTAAAGACGATTCAAATATGACGTTATATGAATTTTTGAAATACTGTTTATTTCAATGAAAACTCATAGGTTTTTGCAGGAGAAGGGTTTTATTTTATTTATTTTTTATACAACGCACATTTTCACGTATTAGTAATTAACATAGCTTCATACATTTAATTTATAAATCTTTCACATACAAATAAATTTCTTTGGATTATCCTTTGAATCAGAAAACCTTTTAGCTGAAATTTGATGTTCTGAAATAGGTACAACGCAATGTACCTTTGTACCTGCTACTGTCTTTACGTGGCTATATATCTCCTTAAGTTTTTTTTACATGTTTGCTTGGTTAGGTGAAATGAAAAAGAAATTATTTTTTTTTTTTTTTTTTTTGTTTTTAGCCAGTTTGTTCTGGGGAGTTTTTTTTTTTGTTTTATTTGGGGGGGGAGAGAAGAAAGCCGGGGGGCAAAGAGTCCTTTTTTAAATCAAGAGGGGTGTTTTTTTTTTTTTGAGGGGGGCCTTTGTAAAATAATTTGTTTTATATTTATTTTTTTTTTTTATTATATTTTTTTATAAAAATTTTGTGTTTGTGGTTGGTTTTATTTTTGAAAAAAAATTTTTTTTTTTTTTTTTTTTTTTTGGGGGATGTAGCTTATCGAAACTTCCGGTCCGCTTCTAAGTATATTGCTATGAGGTACCAGGTGGTTATCCACCGATTGCCTGTCGATCTGCCAAATTTGGTAGACGTCTGAATTGAGTTATCTCAAATTATAATATTCCGCCCACTATATCACAAAAACATTGCGATTGGTTGATCGGATTGGAGATAATGAAATCATTGGGTATAGGACCAAGTATCGCCCGGGTGGTGCTAAAACGATAAGCTTGGAAATCAATAGAAGCATAAAGCTGCCAAAAGGCACGAATGGCTTCGAAGGATTCTAGTTTCACCAAATCCATCAGTCGTGGCTTTAGATGTATGAGCATAGATTGGTCAACTTGCTTGATGCAGTTATTGATTCCAGTAGTTAAATAGTTTATGCAATGTTGAGTTCTTACTTGGAAATGCAGGACGTCTGAATCTATTGGTCAATTTGTTTTCGTAATTTTTCGGTGTTAAATACGGAACTGACCAAAACAGGTGTTAAAGTGTGCCTGAATGTGTCCGCGAGTGTTAACGTAATGTTTAAGTGAAAAATTTGATTTCCTGCCGAAAATACTGACACAACCGGAGTTTTTTCTTCTTCTTCTTTTTCATTCTATCGTTCAGTAGATTGGACTTTTCCATGTAGTTATTCCTTTTTTTTTGTTTTTTTTTTTGTTTTTTTTTTTTTTTTTTTTTTTTTTTTTTTTTTTTTTTTTTTTTTTTTTTTTTTTATTGTTTTCAGCTTTATTTCATGTTAGTTAAGTGGAATATGTAAGTAACAAGTTCAAGTGCAAGTTCAAGCTGGAAGGGGGGCGGCCCTGACATTTCCAAATGCTGCACGTAGTCAAATATATAGCATTTGGCTTCTATAATTAAATGTGATGGGATTGGGTTAACGCGTGGTGACTCGGGAATGATCATTTTGAACGGCCGCAGTGAGAATATCACCATGAATATCTTGCATGCGCGTCCCTTGTTCCCAATCATTAATGCCTTCTCTCTTTTCTATTTCATGTCCTCATACACTCTTCCCTATGCAATGAACGCGAGCAATGCCATATGGGAATCATTTAAATAAGCCGGATACCTTGGTGGAAGCGAAATGCTAATCAGTCAGACCCCGCAAAGGATTTTTCGACAATTGAGAGGTGGTAAGTGCTCTCAAAACGCGGAGCGAAACAGGTAATTTTTATCCATTTTGTCCCTATATCACTTTATTAGGAACCTACATCAAACATAATTTAATCTTATTATGAATTATATATATATATATATATGATCACATCACTTATCAAGGTGAGTCCTGATCCATCGAGCCCTACCCTACTAACATAGAAAACCCTCCTGTGACCTTTGTGGGTGTGCAGAGGTAAGCACGGTCCCTAAACAGCAAAGGTCACACTAACTTTCCTTCCCTGTTCCCACCTGATTGCAAGGACGTGGCCGGCGCCGTTATTGATTATTAAAGAAATTGAGTCACTGAAACGTGTACAGTTAGCCTGGGACAAAATTTAAATTCCAGTTCCCTAATCATTTTCAAAAGCCTTTTGGACTCTGTAATAACTGTGCCAAATTTCAGCTCGTTTGGTGAAACTATATTTTAGCGCTAGTGGTTTTAATTTTACTTAGGATTTTCCATGGGAAAACTTACTTTTACAGATAAAAATCTGGTGAGGTGACCCGTTGTTCTCTAAAAATAATTCAATCAAACCAATCTCTGGGAAATCTTTCAAGGAAACTTTTCTTCGAAGACCGCAAAGCGATCCGACATTTGTGGAAAAAGTTATTAAGCTGAAACTGATTGCTATCCAATCAAACGGTTCATTGAACTGTTTTCTCTTGCAGCACTGCCACCTGCAACCTGCTGCTGGCTGCGCGAAGCAACCACTGTGTTTGGTTATGTTCACTCAGCATGGAGGAACTGTGCTGCTAGAAAAAACAGTCCAATGAGCCGTTCGATTGGATAGCAATCAGTTTCAGCTTAATAACTTTTTCCACAAGCGTCGAATTGCTTTGCGGTCTTCTAAGAAAAGTTTCTTTGAAAAATTTCCCAGCTAAATAAGGGATTGATTTATTTTTAGAGGACAACGGGTCACCTCGCCAGATATTTCTTTGAAAAGGTTAGTTTTCCCATATAAAATACTATGGAAAATTAAAACTGCGAGCGCTAAAATATAGTTTCACCGATCGAGTTGAAATTTTGCACAGTTATTATAGGAACCAAAAGGCTCCCAAAAATCAATAGGGAACGAAAATAATTTTGTTTCATATATCCGTGTCCCAGGCTATTGTACAGCTTTCAGGCCCTCATTTTGGCACGACACTTCTGCTCCGGAGATGGTTTTGGTACTTTCTGATTCTTGCATGCCTTCAAGTCATTTATTTTCATAATCTACGGATCATTCCGATGCTAGTCCTGTATTTCTTGCCAAATCACGAGTAGAGGCTGATTTGTACTCCTGAATATAACGTTTGCAGTTAAAAAAAATGAACAAAAATTATTGCCGATTTTTCATGGGTTTACCTTCACCCGCACCGACAAAACTACCCATGCAGCATCAATCATAGTAACCCATGAGTCAGCAGAAAAAAATTGACAGCTCTATCAGTCGAACTCTAACCGTGATGGTAAAAACAGTCAAGCAACTCCGTTCATAAGTGTGCGCGTTCAAAAACGGCACCCCGCCGCGTCGAAAACGGACATCGTGCGGCACTTTGTGGACGCCGGATACGCCCGTTCCGGCATCTACAACATCTTGGCACTACTAGACAACAATCACAGCATCGAAAGAAAGCCCGGTTCTGGACGGCCGACGACCCTGAGCGACAAAAAGCTCCAAAGGATGCTGAGGAGGAAGACCGAGGGAAAAGTGGCAGTACAGTGAGAATGGTCGGTTAATCCCAGCCCCATTCAATTGATTCATTGTGCAATTTCACTGACTCTGATCAATCACGGAATAGCAACCATTGATACGTGCAGTCAGTCAAGCTAAAGGGTCTGTTTAATAATATTTAGTTATATCAGCTATTAATGATATGACGGGCCACCAATCCGAGGAGTAGTCCGGTTTGTTTAGTCTCTATTTGCAGGATCACCACTTGTAAAGGAGCATGCCGTCGCTCAGGAAAATATTCACTGGAAAAAATATCACCTGTGCAGCCGAAGGAACCAGAAAGGGAATCGCCAGCCAACGAAACATGAAAGCATCCGATTCAGACCTTTTGCAGTTGTTTCGTCAATTTGTGTCTACATATTTTATTTTTATTATTATTCTTATGTCTTTCCAGGGAAGCATTTGGATGTGATGAAGTGTTGGGTTTGGATGTATAAGGGAAGGGCTGTACAGAGAATTTGTTGGCCAATACAGGGCACCTTCCACGCTGCCATCTGGTTGTTGAGAGAGACATTTAATGAGAAAAGTTCATGTAATGTTACTAATAATCCAAAATCTAAAAGGTACAAATATGGACATTAGTCCACTCTCAAAAGTTTGAAATATTTTCAAGAGGTCGGAATAAAATCTTCATTATAATGGCCAATTGAGCGCAATACCAATTACTATTAGTTAGTTGTTTTCACACGGGTTTTCTTATAACGTTTTAAGCATTTGTACTTCATTAAGGCATAAAAAATAGATAATTAATGTACCAGAAACTGGACGGACACTTGTGCCTACCCAGTGGAGGACCCGGATACGACCACCCATGTGAGTCTAGAGTATCGCACGAGCTGACGAGTGCAACGGGAAGGACTATAGGTGTATAGACCTGGGGGTGAGTCCCCGGATACGCAATCTTAGCAGGAAAGCACGGACTATACACTGAACAATTACAATTACAATTACAACAACTGAACTGCTATTGAGTCATGGGTCAATACTTCAGATATTATTGGAAAACAAAGCTTTTGTTTTCCAATTTACTGCCCTTCTTGTAATATATTTTTTTGTTTGTGGTAAAAAAGGATAAAAACATTTTTTTTTTTTTTTTTTTTAAAAATTTTAAAAAAAAAATATTTTAAAAAAAATTTTTTTTAAAATCGTAGCCTTGATTTTTCAAACATTCAAAGACCCTTAAAAAATCCAAGCGAACTTTTAGACAATTATATTGCCCTTATAATGAAACAGTTTCATCCTATTCTAAGATAGCCATTTGTTGCAAATTGATTTTAAATTTTAAAACATTTGTTTTTAGCGTGTATGAATCGATTTTACAATTATTACTTTTTTTTTCATAAAAGTTAAGAAAATTTTCTAAAAGTCACCCATACATCACTTTTTTATAAGTCTTTTCCTTTTTGAGTTAGGGGAAGGTCCTCTAATGTGGGTTTATGGATCTAGGGTTCGGCCTATGCTAAAAATTCGAAGTAAATATTAATTCACTACTTTTACCCTGAAAATCAAAAATATATAGCAGTATTGGCTCACTGAAATATCAATATTAAGAAAAATTAGAGACATGCAATTTTTAACGATTGGCCGAATTCTAGATCCATAGACCCACATTAGAGCACTTTCCCCTATGTTGATTTAAAAAAAAAAAACGATCAAAAAACTTAAGCCCTTTTCAAATGGTAGTCTAGATAAATTTTGAAAAAATAAAGTACGAAAAGATGCTTGAAAAGACATAGTCTACACACCCATAAAGTTTCATTGGAATCTGAGAGGGTGCTGCCAAACACTGGATGAGTTGGCATGAAATTCGTCTTGAGCCTTATTAGGTTCTTTCATACAATTCAATATCGAATGACTGACTGCCGAGTAATTTGTTTTCTAAAGCAGTCGAGTATTACTACACGAAGTCTACACATTGTAGACGAAATGCGCGTATCGGTCAAGATAAGCAATAAAGGTAGTAGGAATTAAATGGAAATTACTAATCTCTTTTCTAATTAACTTATTGTTTTTTAAGTTTCTTAAGTGCATAAATCAGCAAAAAAAAACCCCTTCAAAGCTTTGTTTCGAAGTAAGAGTTACATAGGGTCAGTTTGGAAGCTTTATAAACAGAAGAGTTCTGGTGTTTAATTTGTAATTGTAATGAATCTATAGTATTTATAAAGAAACTGTTACTCGCATACATTAGTTCTGTTTCTATTTTATTTAGAAGACGTCGTAGCATGATGTGTTACATCGAATGTTTGTTAATCATAGATAGATAAAGACGATTTCTATCGATTTTGCTTCCAGAGTCTTACAATCGACACACTTAATTAGTATTTTTTTTCAATTGTCTGAGATTCGGAGAATAAATTACCGAGATTCAGCTTATAAATGAATCTTTGACTGAGTCTCAGCTAACAAACAAAAATATATCAGTGATATCAGCAAATGTATTGCCAACTTGTGTAGGATTTGATACTCTGATATTTACATCACAATGAAAATTCATTTTTTTTTCTGTGCAGATAGAAAGAAACATTTAATTTTCCGCGTTTCTTAATGCACAGAAAGGTAATGCTGGATATTGCAGAAAATAATGGGATATTTCATGTAAATTTAAGCTAGATAACGCCTGAGCCTAGCCTGTTGAATGAAAGATTGCAAACATTGTTGTATGGCACATGGAAGAGTGCAAACAATTTCGGTGTTTACGCCTCCTTTGGCTAGGAATTAAACGAGGGAAAATTTTACGCGCCTGTTAAAATTCATTATTTTTTCTGTGTAGTGTATAACGCAACTTCCTTTACTGTTTTCTCCATTCGATGATTTCACATATGGGACTAATATGCGTTTCACGGCAGTAAATCTACCATGTGCAGTGTCTTAAAACTTTTTTGTTTGTAGAAAATTTTTCGGGGGGGGGGGAGTAAAAGTGGGGGTGGGGGGTGCGTGGGTGAGCTACATGGGTAGGAATTGATAGAAAATATAGGAACCGAAGACCCCCAATAACAAGACACACAGGTATCAAATTTTCCCATGTACACCGTATACTTCATGTACGGTAGCGCCCCCAAACGACTTCTAAAAACATTACATAAATATGTGTGGGTGATCAGGCAAAGGTTAAGGTGTGTGTATTTGTAATCTTCTGCGCCCAAGGGGAAACGTCAAAAAAAAATCAAAACAAACTTGTACTATGCTTGCGGATGGAGTCGTGGAAGTGGTTCGCATCGGAAATCAATATTTATTTGGAAAACTGTGTTTCTGATGTCCAATACACACCGTCCTGGAAGTTAACTGGACCCATAAAAGGATCAAAGGATGGTAAACGGTCGTCCCAGAGCTATTCTTTTGTTAATGAAAGTAAAAAGGACGGTGGTGGAGGAACGCTCCAGGGAAAGAAATGGCAAGCCTTGTGTGCTGCTGGATCGGATAATCGGAAGTAATTATTGTGTATGATAGTTTAACAGAGTTTATTAACCAAGTGCTCCCTTTTCCAGTAAACGACTGTTCCCAAAAAAAAAAAAAAATATAAGCAACGAATAATAATGCTGAAGTGGTGTAACTGTGACATCAATTCGACGATAAACATTTCTTGTGGACCTGAAAGTGTATCCTTTGTGCATCATTCCCGCAACCGAAGAGCGCCAATCTCCACCAGCACCAGAAAAATCTCCATCTCTAGTGGGACTTAAGTGAAAACAGATGCTGCTAACCACAAACATTCTTGCCCAGTGTTATTAGTGTAGAACCATTTTTTAAACTTGTTGTTTTTCTTAATTGTAAGTAAATTATATAGCATGTTGCCTGTAATCGCATAATAGTCTTATATGGAAAAGTAGACATTGAGAAAACGGCAGTCAACGTAATGAACTGTAACTCGCATGTTGATAGGTAGGGTGGGGCACCCTTTAATCAGGGGGAGAACCTTTTGCAAGCAAGTGATGCTTTACATCGTAGAGCATCTTTCTGGTAAGAGTTTGGTTAGTTTCGTTTAGAAAAAAAACCACGTGCGTGGAATTGGTTCTCCTTCTGATTAAAGGGTGCCCAACAATTAGGTTTTAATTTTCAATTTATCCTGAATGGATGGACTTGGCTAGGTTGTTCAATGCAAGTTTGCTATGTTCTCTGATAGTGGATTAGTTCTGGGATTTTCTTCATACACATTAAACATTTAGGTTCATCTGTTTCTTTGGTTAAATAAAATCAGGAATGATGAGAGTTTATTGTATCAGGTTACATGGAATTAGTAAAAACAGGTGAAAACATAAAATGTTTCTGTAAATTATTTCAACGAAAAAAAAAGAAAAAGTGGAATTAACTCAAATGGAAATGGTTGCGTATGAGATCGATTCAGCAGCACACAGTGGAGTTTGTTTGTAGTTACTTCTGGAATTGAAAAGTTTATTTTTATAATTCAAAAGTTTAATTTATAAATTTACCTTTTTCAAAACAGGGCTTCTTTCGAATTTACTTTCCTACGTTGCCAGGAGTCATCAATGTTGATAACTTAACAATGTTAAGTTTTTTAGCTTTCTTCTTTGTTCTCCTTTTCGTTGTACTTTCGCTTTTGAAGGAGCTGTTCATGACTCCCAATTTGCATGCTATTAGCATATTTACGTACTTATTTGTGATTTTTAGTGCACAAGACTCGCATAACACGTCCATTATAAGTTTGTGATGCTCTTCGATGAACAGTTCTTCACAATCTTCGTCTAACACCTCGTATTCTACAACGCTTGGAAATTCGAACAGTGCCTGGATAATATCAATCAGCTCTTTCTTAACGCCTCTTGGATCAAGTGAAAGTAATGCTATAAAATGTGTATCGAATACTTTACACACTCCTTTGAAATAGTCCATAATCTTTTCTCCAGGCATTACAAGTCTCGAAGAAGCACGATATTTTTTCAGTTGAGTTACGAATGATGCGTCAGCTTGATCATCCACTGGATCGCTATCGGCAGAGGTAACTCTTTCTATGCATGCTTTGTGACTTAGCTTGCTGCATACCCATCCCGTCGTATAATGAATATTACCAAGTTGATTCATGTCACATGTTTCAAGAGGATCAATAGGTTGATCAGCTGACTTATCAACGTATTCTGGCCGTCTATAAACTGGTTTTACGACCTGGATTTTGGATAGTTCCTCTCGATTTACGATGTATTTGCTTAAGTCCGCTTGAACATTTCCGGTCTTGTCGGGTAATATAAGATGGTTTATAACGAGTGACTTATATGCCGAACTGAAGAACGATGAATCTGGATGGTTGTTGTTTCCGTTTTTCCATCTTATGACGGAAAAAAAGTGCTCCAGACAATCTTGTGAAAGATTACGTGTTCTTAGAAAGACGAATCCGTGAATTTCCTTTAATTCCTTGAACAACATTTCAAAAGAAGATATGAAGAGTATCAAACCTTCAATAAAAAAGGGCGTACGAGAGTTTTTCGGCAATGCTTTCAAATCATTTTCCTAAAATATATTTAAAAAAAAATGTTTAAATAACTGAATTTATTTGAATTTTACGTCTTACATTTGATAAATCAGAGCATTTTCTATCGATAAACCGCATCTCTTTTAAGCGTAACTTCATTTGCTTAAGGAAACTCCAGTGTACCGAATCCACCTGAAGGGGTCGCATGTATGCCTGTGAAAATTAAGTAGGTATACATTGGAACTCCAAATTCCAAAACTAAATTTGGTTCTTAGCCACATCACAATGAATTTACCTTTTTCGAGTTATAGTTGGATGAATTGGCACAATCGAAAAGCTTATCGAAGTCCTCACAATACGCTGCGGTAGCCAATGCTGATTCCGGAAGTTTCTGAGTGTGTACGTAAGCTCTGATTCCAAGGGCTACGGACCAGCTTAAGGTCTGTGCGGCTAAAAACCCTATTTCAAAGATTTAACCATCAGAACCAAAACAGACTTGGCTCGTGAACTCACATCAACCTGAGATGCACCGGGTAACTTGGTCGGAAAACCTGTAAAATAATCAGGTTGAGCGTTAGCAAAATAAGAAATTCTTTCCGTTATCGCCATTTCGTCAAAGAAGATAGAAACCAGCTTTTCATCTTCAGGGAGCGATTGTGCTTTGATCCTCAATAAATTCAAAATAAAGGGTGTCCACGATGAAATTGCCACACTATGAAATTGCTCTAATTTTTTAACCGTTGGGTAGAATTTAATGAAAATTTGGGTGGATTTAGTTCATAGTGCATTATTTACATCCTGCAAGTTTTAAAGTCCTGTGATCAAAACTCGCGGAAATGGAATCGAAAGAACAGCTCGTGCGTGATAAAATCTTGCGCATTCATCACGAGAACAAGGATCTCTCGCATCGTTCCATCGCTAAAACGTTGGGAATCGCGAATTCCACGGTGTCGCGAGTGATTAAGCGGTTCGAGGAACGGTTGACCACCGATCGGAAGCCCAGAAGTGAAGGAAAAGTATTCCGTACAACACCAAAAATCACAACCGCGTAGTTGGGGCCTTCAACCGAAATCCGAACGCCTCCGTTCGGGATGTGGCTAAGAAGCTGCACCTAAGCCGAAGTTTTGTCCAGAAGGCCAAAACTAAGGCTGGGCTTCGAACGTTCAAGGTACAAAAGGCCCCTAATCGCGACGAGAAGCAGAACAAGTCCGCCAAAACCCGTGCCAGGAAGTTGTACCTCAACATGCTGACGAAAGTTGAATGCTGCATCATGGACGACGAAACATATGTGAAGGCCGACTTCAAACAGATCCCCGGCAACCTGTTTTTCACGGCCAAGGATAAGTTCAGCGTTCCGGAGCATGTCCGCACTCAGAAGATGTCCAAATTTGCGAAGAAATTCCTGGTTTGGCAAGCCATCTGCACGTGCGGGAAGCGGAGTGCACCTTTCGTGACCCAGGACACGATGAACGGACAGGTGTACATAAAAGAGTGCCTCCAGAAGCGGCTGCTTCCTCTCCTGAAGGCCCACAACGTCCCAACAATCTTCTGGCCGGATTTGGCCTCATGCCACTACTCCAAGGACGTGCTGAAGTGGTATGCGGACAATAAGGTCAATTTCGTGCCGAAAATGTTCAACCCTCCCAACACTCCGGAGCTCCGCCCCATCGAGAAGTACTGGGCGATTATGAAGCAGCACCTTCTTAAGCGACCTAAGGTAGTGAAGACAGTCGAGGAACTGAAGAAAGTATGGGTTTACATGCAAAAAACGGTTGATTCACAGGTTGTGCAGAATCTTATGGCCGGGGTTAAGGCCAAGGTGCGGGCATTTGCGTATGGACTGTAAATAAAATACGAGTAAAATGGTAAAATGAAGTTTAATAGTTATTTCTCAATCCCTGAAAATTTGATGGCAATCGGATGAAAACTCGAATTTTGCGAATCAATTTTGTGTGTGGCAATTTCATCGTGGACACCCTTTAGTCGTCGAGAAGCCCTCATGCACATCTATCCTGGCCAGCCAGTTTCGCAACGTACTAATAGAAGGTAATGCAAACAACTGCCGCATTTGTTTGTATGCCTTTTTGGAACAATATTGCAAAACGATAGCCAAATTTTTCATCTCATCCGAGTACCGAGCGCCACCACGTTTTCGCAACTTATTGGCCTGAATTTCTAGGAGAACAGGATCAACCAAAGTGTTCTCCTTATCCAGACTAAGAGCACCTTTAAGTTTCTTTAGCTCGGTACGAAGATTTCTAATGATGGACTTTTATTTGCTGATCGTCTGATTTTTCTTCCGTAGTTCTTTCTTCAGCCCAATCACTTCTTCCTCTTGGCCGACCATTTTTTCGGCCATCATTATACATCGAATCGGATCGTGAAGGTAATCGTGATCGACTAATGCAGATATGGCTGACTTATGGTTTTTGACGTTGCATCGAGCGTTGGATAAAGGAATTTCCGGAAGCTCTGATGAACGGCTCGCAGGATTTTCAACTTCTCCTGCTACCTCCAGGAAATCACCACATGCGTAGCCATCATTTTCGAACTCAGCGCTTTCAAAGTTCATTGGTTCATTATCGTCAGGAAACCCTGCGGAACCAGCACCCCGGAGACTCGGAATAGTATATCGACGTAGCATATACACGAATATGTGATTGAGTTACCCTTGACTTTTATTGCATGCATTGATGAAATCCTCGTCCAAAAAGTGATCTTCACAGATGACACTATTATCCGGAAGATTGTCTGTATTGCAAAAACGTTTCCAGGCAGCTGTATCTCTGTTTAAAATACCAATAAGTGCTAAAGTGAATGCTAAAATAATATTGCAATTACCTGTGGGTCTCGACTATTCGGAAGAAGGATTTCTTTCCTGCGTTGGAAGTGCTCAAACGTGCCGGTACACAACAAGTTTTTCGTCCCATTTTCCACGGAATAAACAAAGTCTGACAGAATTAGGCATTTCAATGCCTACTATTGATGTTCAGCATCCAAAGTTTAGCTGTCAAAACACACACACCGACGCACAGTGGAACGAACCTATTAAAATCACGCGTTTTTTTGATAGCTGGAAAATGTGCAATTTTACAAGGGTAGTCTCTCTGGAGAAGTTTATTATCATAAAATAGGCTATCTTTTTGTACCATTAGGGCGATCCATAATTTATTGTTTCAGATTGTGCACACAAAAAAGTGTTGTTTTCACAAAAGTTGACTTTTCCACACTAAAACAAGCAACTTGTCGAAGACAGCAACTCGCTATCTCTCAACGTTGACGAAATATGATGCATTGTTTATGAAAAGCCCATAAAAATCAGTTTTTGATCAATAATTTTGTAAGCAATCATTATAAGGGTTTCAAATATTCTACAAAGTTAGTCACTTTATTAAAATACACATTTCAGTTGAAAATTGTGTAGCGCTATGATGTATATTAGGAAAGTTATTGAAGGTTTTTAATAAAATTTAGTCACTTTTTTCATTAACTTTATCTTAAATTGAGGCAAGTTGTGGCAAATCAAACATCTCTCGAGTGATTATACTAACTTTTAACTACAAAATACATCAACTTTTGTTAGGAGATATTCGGAGGAACTGTGAGATCGGAGTTACAACAAATGTCACCATTGGTAATTAAAAATTTATTATGGAATCAAAGAAACGCTTATGCACCAGTTGTTAGAGATGGTGCTAGTGTAGTGGTAAACTTCGATGTCTCACAAATAACACGAGTGTTAAAATCTAGTGTTAAAATGATTATAATTGGAAGAAAAAAAATTAAACAGCCTTAGGTCCTGAAAAAATAAATAATAAGAAGGAACTAATTAAAAATTTGGCTACTTATTTAACTAGGATTAACAATAGTACATACCATTTCACCTTCACTGCACGTTAAATCGCTTTCACTTTCGTTGTCGATTTTTTCGCTGTGATCAGAACTTTGTTCAGTTGCTTCAACAAGAAGAGCTTTGGTATCGTCGGAGAATGGCATATCTGTGCTCGAAGACTGGAAATGAGTGGGTCCGATGATTCAAGCAGCCGATGTAATAGATCTGTGTTCGTTGCGGTTCTGGAAAACTTCCGAGTATGATCTAACCTATAGCGCTTGATATCTTTGTTCCGACTCTCCTGGGCATCTTCAGACAATTGTCCGATCGGAACTAGAAACGATGAAATAATTTGGGATCCATGCAGTAAAATTTTATGAACTGTTACTGGTAGGTAGTACCATGGATACTTTTCAATCAACTTTACCGCCGTTTCGTAGCAATACTCTTCTAATTTGACAGTGTCAATCTTTAATCCCGAAGCAAGTGCTTCCAGAATTGATTTGCATCTGTACAATAAATTACTGTTCAATCCTGTAATTGACGCTGACGTTTCCCAATTTTGGAAGAACCGACGTGCACTATTTCCGTCGTTAGAAGTTCCAGCTCCACCAGAACGAGGTTTGTCTACAATTAGCCCCATTTCAATCCGAAATCATTCTTGTATTCTCTTTTTTCTTTGCACCATCTTTCCGTGATCGTCTCCACTAGCTCGCCATTTTTTTCACTTCCAAGCGATAAGATAAATGAAGAAAATATTCATAAAATCTTATCCACGCGTGTAGTGTAGATAAACCAAATTTAAATACATCTGTGTTCACTGTCCGTTTTCTGACCATATCGAGATCGTTCATTTCGGAGGGCGTTGCACTGCAAATATAACATCTTTGCGCAGATTTGGTCGATGTTACCGAATTACAGACTTTTCCGTCTACCATAGTCATATGCATTTCATATGTGATGACTACATTTCGACCGTTGCAAGTAATGCGCGTTGGTTGTAGCTCCTCAATTTGGCGGTCAACATAATCTTTTTCCTGAATAGATATTTCCGAAGTTTCATTTATCATCTGAATGCGGAGCGGACGACAATACCGGGTTGAAGACGACCGAGGATTCTGAAAGATGAACCTTCCATCTGACTGAACATAGATCGGAACAATAGATGTTACGTAGATGCTTGAGTCCGTCCTGGATCCATCATCAGAACTAAATTGCTGCTTATACTCGGAATGGCCCGAGCTGCCATCGAATCCCCATTTGACTGTCATTGTAACGTTGAGTAACTCGGTATGAGAAAAACTGTCAAGTTAATCTTGATTCGCTATAATGATTCTCGTGGCTGTGTGATCTAGTAGATTCTGAAGCTTTACTTCAATCGATGTTTCGGTGACTGAAATTCCGTTGCTACACGGGTAGCAATTTTGTTTAGCCTTCTGAACTTTGCAGTAACTTGGATGCAAGTCAGCATTTCTTACTACAGAACCTTTTCTGACTTTGTTGTACTGTGATTTAGTCATGTTTACGTCCAAAATCATGGCAAGTGCTTCATCTGCCGAGTAAGGAACAATTTTGGGCCGTTCTGCTTCCTTGAGAACAGAAATTATTTTCTTCGTTCGAGAAGGAGTAGTACACGTTGCCTCTCGAACAACCGAAGCTTCATATTTTCTGTTACAACCCCGAAGACTCATATGAGCAGCGTACCACAGCTCACTTGCTTCATAATTTTCCAGCAACTCAGAAACTTTTTGCCTTTTGACGCTTTCTGAACAATCGTCAAATGGTTTTGCCCTCCGACCACGCTTATTCCCTTTGGATGTAGATGGTAGTTTTGAGAGAAGCTCATCAGGCAGTTGAAACAGCTGATCAAAATATTCAGCATGCTTTTCGAACACACGCTTTAACGTTCGATTATGTCTCAACCAAAGTTTTTCAAAATATGTGCACAGATGTATCACAATTTTTGAAATTTCTGATCGAATGTCTGGCATAAAATCGATTTCAATGTTATATAAAAATATAATTTTCTGAACAACAGCGTCGCATTTTTCTATTGACGTGCCTTCAGTCTCCTTCCAAACCAGAAACAGCGAGCGTTTGTCAATATTTTCTAGATATGCACAAATATTGAAAAAAATGCATGATTTTTGGGAAAGTGACACCTCACCAAGCCAAGCTGTGTACTTACCTGAGAAAGAATAATAATTTTCGGACTCCATTTATAATTTTAAAATTCCTTGAATAAAATATCAATCGTTCTTTTCACAACACTGATAACCAAAAGCACCGCCTACTACTCAAGCTCAACAAAAGCATCCTGGTTGACTTTTGGTCGATCTCTCATGTTCAAACAGAAAATGTTGTCTACGCTGTGCAATCATTGCAACTGTGACGTGTGTTGTGTTAATGTTTGAGCATTTTGAAACCAGCACCAAATATTATTCGTGAGACAAGGAAGTTTACCACTACACTAGCACCATCTCTAACAACTGGTGCATAAGCGTTTCTTTGATTCCATAATAAATTTTTAATTACCAATGGTGACATTTGTTGTAACTCCGATCTCACAGTTCCTCCGAATATCTCCTAACAAAAGTTGATGTATTTTGTAGTTAAAAGTAAGTATAATCACTCGAGAGATGTTTGATTTGCCACAACTTGCCTCAATTTAAGATAAAGTTAATGAAAAAGTGACTAAATTTTATTAAAAACCTTCAATAACTTTCTCAATATACATCATAGCGCTACACAATTTTCAACTGAAATGTGTATTTTAATAAAGTGACTAACTTTGTAGAATATTTGAAACCCTTATAATGATTGCTTACAAAATTATTGATCAAAAACTGATTTTTATGGGCTTTTCATAAACAATGCATCATATTTCGTCAACGTTGAGAGATAGCGAGTTGCTGTCTTCGACAAAGTTGGTTGTTTTAGTGTGGAAAAGTCAACTTTTGTGAAAACAACACTTTTTTTTGTGCACAATCTGAAACAATAAATTTTGGATCACCCTAATACGTGGATACATCATCACTCTAATGGTACAAAAAGATAGCCTATTTTATGATAATAAACTTCTCCAGAGAGACTACCCTTGTAAAATTGCACATTTTCCAACTATTAAAAAAACGCGTGATTTTAATAGGTTCGTTCCACTGTGCGACGATGGCTCACATGAGTTCACACATACATATTCGTTTCTAATGTTTCTGGAACCCGTTGAGGGCGCTTCGAACATGTCGACTGAAACAGAGAGGGAGCTGTGTGTCTTGTTATTGGGGGTCTTTGAGCAAACCCAGAAGCCAAATGGTGACATTGCCATAAAATACAATTCCAACAAAAGCGCTGTTTTGAAATTTTGAAAATCACAGTGTACCCCAGTGTCGAAACAGAGACGTAGTCCTACGTTAAAAATCTGAACTTTCATTGTGATGTAAATATCAGAGCATGTAAAATTTTATTTCATTTCACACGAAGCAGCTACTTGCATGAAATTGTTCTAACAAAGACGAGCTTTTGCATACAAGATTATCGGCTTTGAATGGAATGACCCAAAACTTTACACGAATTGTAAATTAAATGTGTATGTTTTATGACGCTCCATTTATGTGGAATGAACAGAAATTCACATTATTTTTTCGAGCTGTGTATATTAAAGCTTCAAAATTGAATTTAATTGCACCCGAAGCAGCAATTTTCATGAGATAAATCGAACGTACAACATTACTGACAATAATGTATGGAACTTTAAACGATTTATAACGTTAATATGTAAGTTTTGGGACGCTCCATTTTTGTGCACTTTTTCAAGCTGCGCGGAAGATCCATTTGCGCAAAGGTTATCGTTCTTATTGTGCCGTCAAACAACAAATCTGGACACTGAAACAGCAACGAATTGCCAAATCGCGCGCTCGGAAGTATTATAGAGAGATTCTCTCGAGGTACCCCCACAGAAAACAAATCTGAATTTTCATTGGGATGTAAATATCAGAGCATGAAAAGTTATATTCCATTCCACACGAAGCAGCAAATTTCATGAAATAGTTGTAATAAAGATGAGTTTTTGTATACAACCTCATCCGCAATGAATGGAATGTCCCAGAACTTTACACGATTTATAATGATGAAATTTGTCAGAAGCAGATAATTTCCATCAACATGAGAGGCTCTAGGAGTGGAGAGTCATTTATTGCTAGAACTAAGAGAATTGAAGAGAAAGCATTGATAGTTCCGTATAGAGTAAAGGCAGGTTATGAAAATTGAAAGATGCAAGTTGAAAACGAGCGGAGGGCATATGAAGGTAGTATACAATCGGGCGCATAATATTACACTTCTCAGCATAATTTTCTTCTTCTACTAAACTATTTTGTATTCAGAATTAACCAGGTACCCTTTGGTACCCAACGCTGAAAATTTCAGGATTACTAGTTCATAAGATAATTCGGAAACCGGACTGTATGTTTTAAAAACCGGTCTCACTCTCTGTTTATCTCGTAAGTCTGTTCAGGATTACTTTCTCTAGTAATTTGACAACTGTTTCTAGCAGACATACAGGTCTATATGCCGACGGATCTCCTGGGGGTTTTCCCTGTTCCAGCAGCAACACCAGCTTCTGTCGCTTCCAGTTGCCGGGAAAGTTTCCTTCGTCTATGCATTTCTGCAGAGCGATCCAGAACATATCCGGGTTTTCCAGGATTGTTGTTTTCAGGGCCAGATTTGAAATGTCGTCTAGCCTGGGGCTTTCTTTACTTTCATTACTTTTGCCGCCGAGATTAGCTCATCGTTCGTGAAGACGGTCAAAAACATTTTCACCCTTTTGTCATCATTTTATCGACTCAAATTTGTCAAATAGATAATATTACAGTTCTCAGCATATTTTTCTTCTTCTACTAAACTATTTTGTATCAAGAATTAACCAGGTACCCTTTGGTACCCAACGCTGAAAATTTCAGGATTACTAGTTCATAAAATTATCTTACAAATACAATCGATTTCAGACGCCGCCAGGACCCGCATATAATTTTTTTTTAGTTTGTTGAACATTACGTCACATGCGACACATAAATTGGCTTATAACCTGTACCATTTCAAACTGAGGTTTTACTAGGAACCCTTCAGTACCCAACGCTGAAAATTTCAGGAATACTAGTTCATAAGATAATCTTTTAAATACAATCTGTTTCAGACCCCGTCAGGACCCGCCCACCCTTTTTAAGGCGGTTGATTATGACGTCATACAGACACTTGAATCACCAGATATCAAAATGTGGTCACCAGAGAGCATTAGTGAGTTCAGCAAAAATGTGAATTATAATCATTCCTACAATTTCTTAGAACACATTGAAATCGTCAAATTTGAAAAAGTACTAATTATCTAAAAAAAAAACCGGTTTTAAGGTAGTGCTGAAAGTAAACCAATTACATCTCTTTAACTTTAGGCTCTGGAAACTTAGTGTCTTGAGCAATTTTTCTTAAAATTACTTGCTCTACAACTTTGTCGAAAACAGTAACCCGCTATCTCGTAGCTGAAAAAAGTTAGAATTTTAAAGTGTAGTTAACTGCCGCTCTTCGCATGTCCGTCCCATGTCGATTTTTTGTGATTTCGTTTTTTTTGCAGGAATTAGCTTTAAATTATCTGAACTTTCAGAAAAACTGATAAAAAAGTAGGCTTTGTTCCTGAAATATGGAAAATCAAAACCCGTTTGTTTTGTCCCATGTCGAAAATATTCGCATAACAGTCACGTGTTTTTCGTTGAATCGTCGAGGGCCAACTGAAGTTTCAAAGTGTTAATTTTTTGTAAAGTATAAACCGTACTATGCAGTAGAAGCAGTAGAGTAACACGGGGGAGGGGGGGGGGGGGGCTTAGGATTCAACCCCCCCCCCCCCCCGCCTTGAACCGCAACTTTAATAGGAAATTTTCTTTTCTGTAACTACTTTTTTTCAAAAAATTTCGACCTGAATGCCACCAGATATGCTACTGAGCAATGCTTCTTTTTGATCATTAAGCTTTATATCAAACTCATATTGCACGTTCAATTTGCTTTATTGATATTTATTTGAAAACACTCCATTTAAAGTTCATAGTAACACCATCACCAAACCAATTATGTTTCCTTTTGCTCAGGGAGGTCATTCCAGAACTGCTTCTGCTCCTCTTTGATGACCGGCAAAATAACATTCAGAAGCGCCTGCTTACGCTCGGTACTTATACCGATCGGTTGTTTGCGACGCAGAATGTTAGCCAAACTGAAATATTTATCATGAACTGTCTTCATTTGCTTCTTGGACATGATGCAGCAAGAAAGCATTTCTCCGCTGTCATCTACTGAGCTGCAGTAGCTCATTTCAAAGCTACCTTTTTTGAGAACAATCTTTCTGATATTCTCGATGTATGGCCGTGTTTTGCAGCGATTTAGCGTGTACTGCGAAACAGTCATCTTCATCTCAAAGAAGTCATTCGCAGCCATGTCCACCACAACAACATTCTGTTTGGCTTTTTTAACCACCTGCTTAAATTCAGGGAACGTTGATGTGGGATTACCGTGTCGCATAGCTTTCTCTACAGCCGCGTGGAAGGAGTCGGCAGCCATAAATGTATGACCGGACTCGAGAAACTTAAGAATGACTTCCTTTACTTTGGTTGTTTTTGCATTCAACAGAAAAATTAAGTAAAGGAACAAGTTCCAGTTTTTGTTCTGACTGGAACAATTGTCCAGCCAGAACGTAACTTTTTCCACTCCGTTGCTGCAGCACCAGTCGACAACTTTATCAAAGCAGCTTGTAATATCACCGGCAGACCTTCCAGAAGTAGACTCGTCCCAGACGCAGGCTAGAACGGGAAACGCTTGGGCATATCTGCCAACCGGGGCGAACGTCTCATTGAATGCCAATAAGCGCTGAGTGAAAACGATGGACTTCAGACCCTCCAAACGAGGCAGCTGAATGACCTGTTATTTGAAAATAAGTGAGAGCAGATTCAATGATCGAATACTTTCGAACATAACATTACAAGTAAATTACCTTCTGGAGATCAACAGCGAGTACAATTTCTTTTGGACGGATGTTATCGCCATCAGCACGGTACATTAATCTAGAGAGGGATGCCAATCGCAAATGTTCGACATGTGATTTGCATATTGAACATTTTGTAGTAATATTGTCTTCGTCGGTGTGTCCGGATGTATTCTGATGTAATGTTGCCGCAACGCATGCCTCGCATTGCTCGTGGCCTAGCTTCACCAATGAAATATTCATGCGTAACATTACACTTGAATAAAACGAATAATTGACCCTTAAGTCTGGAGCAGCTGAATCTTGATAATTTGTATGCATAGAAACTCCTGTTATATCAGATGGCAGATAATACCGGTTCGGAGCGTGAGGTCGTCGGTAGTGCGACACAGTTGGGTTGTATGACAGGATGTGCGATTTCACAGCTTCCTGTTTCAGTTTGCTCCTTTCGTATTTTCCACGCTTGGATGGCTTTGGGTTTCCATCAAAATCGCTATCGACGCATCGATATATAAAGTTTCTAAAAGTGGACAATATTCAATATTGATTGTTTACACAGAATAATGTTCACGACTTACCCGCAGTTATCTCCATACCCGATCGTGTTCAAGAAGAACTTTCGACATACACGTACATCGGTTCCATTAAACAAACGGAGGCAGAAAATGTACGAACAGCTCTTTTTCGGATCATTTGCAGTGAATTGGTTCTTGCGTCGGAGAGGTTCTGAGCTTCGATGTACGTTTTCCCTGATAAAACTTATTTGCTCCATTTTATCGAGCTTCCAGAACTGATCATGTACAATTACTCGTTCGTCCTTGGACACAATCTGGTCACAATTCTTCCGGCAACCACATTTCGCGATGATCAATTTGTGAGCCAAACGCCGGTTCTTCGCGATCTTTGCTTTCCGAATTTCTTTTTTGGTTCGTTTCTGCTTCCTGCTCTGGGTTTCAAAAAAACTTCCGTCGGAGTCCAGCACTTTCTCTTCAGAATCGGAACACTCCTCTGTAATCTCCGTTACATCCACTGGGTTTTCGACTGATTTCTGAATTTCTTTTGCTCCATATTTTTCCAGGAGGAACGTTTTCAGTGGAAACTTGTCATCACCGGGTTCATCATCGAATCCGATAAATTCTTCTTCGGAATCTTGCTCACTACCGTCACTACCGTATTCCTTCAATAATTCCAACGCAGACATGGTCAAAGTGTAGAAATAATTTAAATATTGGTTGTTTCCGGCACGTTATTTAAAAACAAAACAAGCGCATCAAACAAGCAAATTGAACGAATGGCCTACTTGTCAAATTATAGCCTACACTGAATTATGAAACGCCCCCCGCTTCCATTCCCCACACACAAAAATGCAACGAATCATAAAAAAAATCCGATAAGGTATCTAATACAAACATCCTTGCGAAATATGGGAGGGGGGACATAAAATACCAATATTTGTGTTACGTAATTAACGAACGAACCCTGAAATCAACAGGTGTATCCAGGATACATATACTTGATTGCATTAATTTATTTGAAAATTTAAAAAAGCAATGTAATAAATACACTCTTGATCACGAGACGGATATGCGAATATTTAGCTGATCTGGATCGAAAATTATTCGCATGTGCGTAACATTGCTGTTTTGGTGATAGAAAAATGTAATCTGTGACTTTTTTTCAACTCAATTCAATTAATCTCGCTTATTCTAACCAACTTATAACAAATACATAGTTGAAAACTCTTTGCAGACACGAAATACCTGAAAATTGAACAAAATACTTCAATCGTCATTTTCTCCACTTGCTGTTTTTCGCTATGGGACGGACATGCAAAGAGGGGCAGTTAAGCCCTTATGAAAGGTGGGGGGTGTTTTTTGAAAGGTGGGGATAATTTTGGTTTTGTAGGGGGGTGGGGGGGTTTTTTTTTTTTTTTTTTTAGTTGTGGGGGGTCGTCGGGAGGGGCGGTGTTGTGGTTGTGGTGGGGCTGTGTCATCTTCTCTAGGCACCTTTCAAGGGGTACAGCTGGGCCTTTTAATTTTGTCATGGCCACTATTTAGGCATCACCCCAGGGGTTCACGTTGGCTTCGTTGCAAAGCTCATCGAGGCAGGCTTTCGTGCTGAGTCTGATTTTTTTGTTTTAGCGTGGCTCTTGCCGCTCTGTGCGTGAGAGAGGATGGTCCATTCCGTCGAAGCTGCCGTGGGGGTTGCGTACAACAACAATATATGGAAAACCAACCTGAAGCAGTGTGTCTAGCGGTGGCAAAGATTAAAAAAATACGCCTAATTTAAGTCGACCAATTTTCAACCGATACACCATCTACTTCCTCTGTTCAGGTGAGGAACTTCTGAAATTTCTTTGACACTCCAACTTGGAATAATCTTCTTAAAGCTCACCTTGTTGTCCTCTGCTTCGCTGCGACAAACCTTTACTGGATATCCTTTGAAAAATTTATGTAACTGTTGTCTCTCGATTGGTCGTAAATGCGTATTCAAACTCTTCCTCAATGTACCAGTTCAATCTACAAATCTGTTTATGCTTATCGTGCGATAATTTACCCCATCTACTATTTCACTTTTCAATTCTCAAAGATCCCAAAAAGGGGCTATTCATAAATCACGTAGACTTTACTGGGTGGAGGGGGGTCGGTTTGACCAAAGTCTACGCTCCATACAAAATTTCAAAAAAATGTTAGGAGAAACGTCTACGAGGGGGGAGGGTGGGGGGTCTGAGATTTTCAAAACTAAGTCTACGTGGTTTACAACAGGCCCAAATTGTAGAGTTCTTTTTGCTCCCGGAATTTTGCAGAAAATCACTCCAACCATTCAAAAGAATTTTTTTCCATTCATTCCAATGTCAATCTCATCTCGTTGCAGTCAATTATTGAACCAAACGGAAATCATCTATTCGGTGTTCGTCGGAGGTCAACCGGTGCTGGCCACCACGGCAGCCGAAGATATGAAACTTATGTCCCAAGAGGAGGTCGAACATGTGATGGAATCGTTGGTCTATCTGAAAGCAGACCGTACGTATCAATTGAACACATCTTTTCTAGGTATTTTTTCCTCTCCGTTGTCTGTTGTCTGCCAATGGTTTCATCACGGTGGACTGTGACGAGACACTGTGACCGACACACAGGAGCAAATAGAAAATTTAAACCGATTGTTTGCTTATTTGCGTTTTGTTTCCGTGTCGTTTTTTTTTTCTTGCTTCCAGCCTACCTCAAGGAACCGCAGGCAACTCCATTGATACCATCCACCTACAATGGGAGCTCGAACGTGATAGCACTCATCGGACAGAACCCGACACTTTTTGTTGTGTCGTGCGTGGCCACTGCCCTGTTCCTGATTCTGTTGATTGGCATCTTCCTGGTCACTCGGGGCAAGAGAAAACATATAACCGAACTGAAGAAGTGAGTGTCAATCTCTGGTTTGAGTTTTGAGTTTTTATTTCAAATGTGATGAATCATTTTCTTTTTCAGGTTGGAGTCAACTCAGGCATTGGTGATGCCAGGAAGTAGTGGTGGTGACGACCTAAATACCGTAAAATCTGAGGGTGGTAGTAGTCATCATTCACTTTATGCCAGGGATCCATCGACTGTCAGTGTGATTGGATCTGTTCCAACGAAGAAACCCTCTCCAACTATCCACTTCCCACTGCCACCCATGTCCAGACCGACGTCCTCCTCCAGCTATTCGTCCGACTCCTCGGTCTACTATCCAAAGCGAAAGCTAAAGCATCACACTCAAGACCTTCTGGATGAGCGGGCAGTTACCCTAACGAATAAACTGCAGAAGCAATTTGGGTCGCTAGCGGTTCCTGAAAACGTCTACGCTTCAGTACAGAAGCCCAAGAAGGAACATCCGCACAAGCGGCGGCGAAAATATCTCGGTGAAAATCGAGTCGGTTCCTTCGAAGGTGCCATGCTGCATGCACCGGGAAGTCCCATCACCACAAGTACCACCAACAGTGCTAGTGGATCCAGCGAGCAGTCATACGACACGAGACCAGCCAAACTAACTCCACCCTTCCAACACAACGAAACGTTCAACACGGATGTAATCATGAAACACTATTTGAAGAAGAAAACCGGGCACTTCAATGCGGGATTCACGATGGAACACGACCCAATCGAGGCGTACAATAAGAACAAGATCCGGAACCTGGAGAAATGTGGTCGCACTTCAGTGGATACGGGCAGCATCGGTTCGTATCTCAGCATGGCGTCAGTGAAGAGCTTTCCCAGGTTGGTTCATGAGATTTCGTGCATAAGATTTTGAAAATATTTTCTTTTTCCTTGATAGATGCTTCGTCCCGGAACCGCTGAGTCGCGTCCTGGAGCCAGTAACGATGACCCATCTAGATCAGTCGGAAAGCTACGCCGATGGTGGTAAGTCCACGGCCCCGGGAACAGCTTCCACCAGTCAATACAATACGGATACGGAGATCCAGCTTTCGCGAACCCAAAGCGATGGAGCAGATCCGGGTGTCGTTGGACCCATTGTTTGGCAAATGCACAAGAAGGAGATGGAAGGTTTGAACAAAAAATTTTATTCAAAACGTTCCTAAATTGCCACCTTTCCTTCCTAGAAATGACCAGTCCTCTACGAGATCCGGTAATCACTCGCAATCGCTTCGAAGGTTTGCTGGAGGGAGCGATCCAGCTCTACTCGGACCCACCGGAAAGGGACGAAGCCCAAAAACACTCCATCACTCTGCCAGGAGTGATACGGCCACCGGTGGAGAACCGCGGAAAATCAGCCGCCGCCGTTGTAAGGTAACCGTATCCCTAGCCTAAGATCCCCTACCCTAACTCCGGGAATCATTTCACCGTTCAAGATCACCTCCTCCCCGCAGGGAACCGACTACGTCCCGCGCGTGCTCGGCCACCGTTCGGCCCGTCACGGCGGCAGGCCAGGCCCGTAGTAAGCTGGAGAGTTCCGGACCACCTTCACCGGGTCGAGGAGCTTGGGGGAAGCGGCGCCCATTCCCCGCTGGTTAGACCCATGAGTGCTGGTCCGTTCCATACTCCCGCTGCTCCGCAGATCGATATTACGCGCGTAATGGCCCCGAAGACGGTTCTCCAGTCAACGGAACTGTCGACGGCTCCACTGCTGCAGAATATCATGCAGGAACTGAAACGATTCCGGAACGAGTGAATTCCAAACCAGTAGAGGTAGTCTTCGTAGATTTATTTCCAGGCCGAAAGGGGTTCATCCGAGGTGAAACACTGCCAATTTTGTGGTAGCTGGCATTTAACTGCATATTCCTATCGACGATTTATCCATGGTAGAGACGCGGGTTTTCGTGTACTAGTGCTGTAGAATAGTGTTCGCTGCAATCTGGTTTTTTTTCTCTCTCGCTAGTTCAATAAGAAAAATCTTACGCTAAGAACTTTTTCGTCTACATGCATACAGTGGTGATCAAGGTAGTCTAATGTATATTTGGATAGGGGATTTTTCGAGTCAGTAAATACAATACAAATTTTCGATAAATGTTGTTTTCTTTTCTTTGCCCACAAACGCACATCCTTCAGTATCAAACGTGAAGGGACGTGATTCGTGTGGGAGATGGATTGAGATTTTTTTTCCCAATACTTTGCCATGTCGTTTGAGAATAATAAATGTCATGTTTCGAATGGTTGGCATTCGCAAAAGCTGTTGCTGCTGAGAATCATGGTCTTGGAATGGAAATCAATTGTGCTCATGAATTGCGGTGTGATCCACCGTAGATATGTTGGAAGAATATTGTTGTTGTTTGATACGCAGCATTATGTTGGAATTTACTTAGTTTGTTGAGTTAGCATAAAAGGGGAAAGTGCTCTAATGTAGGTCTATGGATCTAGAATTCGGCCTATCGGTAAAATTTGCCTGTCCTTAATTTTTTCCCATATTGATATGTCAACGAGGCAATATTACTGTATATTTATGATTTAAAGGATAAAAAAGGTGAACACATATTTACCTCTAGTTTTAAGCATAGGCCGAATGTTAGATCCATAGACCCACATTAGAGCACATTTCCTTACTGTACTTCTTGATTAAATAAGTTGTTTTTGTGAATACGCTTATCAAATTACTGGTCTGAAAATACGATTCGTCTCGTTCCACCTGGATTATATCGCAACATGTGCTCCATTAATACAGAAACAATATTTCAAAATACTGAATCAAACTGTAAGATATGATTAACATATATTCTCAATAATACGAAACTACAGTACCGTAAAACGGGATATTATTGATCAGCGGGGTAACATTGATCGGTTTAGCCCATATCATGAATAGTTCAAATATACATTTTCCGTTGATACACTTTCTAACTATGAATTATGAATTATGTTTCTCAATCTGGTGCTATTTGACTTCCGAAAGCTATAACATTGGTTAAAATATTACGTTTTTTGATTGCCAAGAACTGAAAATTGAACTGAGCATAGTTTATTCCACTTTCAGCTAGCGGAAAAAAAACCAATCAATGCTTGAATCATAGTTAACATTTCTAGAGATATTTTTTTAGATACGCTAGGTTAGCTAGGTTGAGTTTACTATTTAAAAAAAAATCTCATGGATGTCCGCTTTTTGCGCTTTTTTGCTACAACTTATTACAAAATCGAGGCGACTTCGCGCTTTTTCATTGAGGTAAAGGGACAATCTCACAAACATTAAAAATATATAATAAAAAATTGAAACAAAGATTAAAAATCTAAAAATAAAATCAAAAGTTAGGGGGGGGGGGGGGACAACGGCCCCACCCTGCCCCCCTCTGGCTACGCCTATGCCGGATACCAGATTGTGCGACTTGATCGTAGCGGCTCTAGTGGAGGAGGAGTTGCGATCGCCCTGCGCTACAACATCAACTGCCATCTGCTTCCGAGTTTTCAACTGCAGTCTATCAACTGAAGCCATTGGAGTCGAGGTTGAAACTGCCGTTGGCCCTATCACTATCATCGCGGCCTATTCTCTCAAGCAAGCCAACACCGCTAACGGTACCACAACGGTCCTACGGAACGACATACGTTAGCTAACTCGGAGGCAGGGGCAGTTTATTATCACACTGGGGGAACACCCGGCGTAACCGGAATGGAAGACCTGCATGAGGGCCATTATATATAAAAAAACAATGAATTATCGGCTCCGCAGTGATGTCCATATCCTCAGTGTGGTAAAGATAGATTTTAATTTTTCCACATAGTCTTCCTACCTTAACGAGAGTTCTTCTCTCTTGTTTACATTCACCACCGTGTTTGCATGCACGGCGGGACAATTTGACTCAATTTTGAATCGTTTTTGACTCACTTTCGTCAAAAGTAGAGTCACTCATATATGACTCGCTTTAAACTAAAATAACTAAAGCATCCAGCTGATTTGAGTCGGTGTCTTAGATATGTCGACTCGTCACTCCCAGGCATATATGAGTGACTCCAGTTTTGACGAAAGTGAGTCAAAAACGTTTCAAAATTGAGTTAAACTGTCTCGCCGTGTGCGGGTAGCGCAAGTGACTGAAAAAACAAGGTTTTTTTCTCAACACACTCGATGTGGTTGGTGAGGAAAAAAAAAGGAATTCACATAAAAGAAAGGAGAGAAAAATTCCGTCGCGGGCGGGCCGCTGAGGTAAGGGGGGGGGGGGGGTGTTTTTATATTATATAGTGGTTGTTGATTTTTTGTTTTGGTTATAGGTTAAAGAAAGAAGAAAGAAAAATTTTTGCTTGCTTCTTGTTTTTTGGGAATTTTCTATTTGTGGGGAACAACGACAGAGAAAAAAGAAAGAGCGGGGCGCGAGGGATGCCAGATATTTTTTTCAAATGTCTGCGATAAAAATTTGAAATGTCTGGGAATGTCTAAAAAAGTCTGTAAAATAATTTTTTTTTGCAAAATTAGACTTCTTTCAACGAAAAGTCGCAATAATAGAGTTATGTAATTTTCGCTACATGTGTGATTATGTAAGTATTTCCGCATCTATTTCTTGGATCTTATGCAATTTGACACTATTGCTTCATATTTTTAAAGTGACATTTAAGCTTGAAGCATTCGCATAGATGACATATAGTTTTTTTTTTCCCTTATAACGTTCTTTCCAGTTTTGCATTTTAAAATCAAAATTTAGTTTTCATTTGATTCAACAAACTTTTTTTTTCTTTGTCCAAAAATAACCATGAATTACAGAGTCAATTTTCCGTTGACTAAATAAAAAAGTTGAATTCAAATTTTTATTTTTATTTCTCTAATAAAAAAAAAAACACTAAATGAAACTTGTTGTTATGAAATAAAATGTGTGGATAAAAAGGATTTTTTTTGCAGTTAAAGTCGAGGGGCTGTCAACTTTCGTATCTTCGATTCATCTATCGGTATTAAAAAGCGGGGCTACCCTTTATGGCGTAAGGTCGTTTGGCATAAGGCCGTTTGCCATAAAGTCTTTTAGCATAAAGTCATTTGGCATAAGATGTTAGATAACCAATGATCATTTGGCATTAAGGCAGTTTAGCATAGTGACCATTTGGCATAAAACAAAGTAAAAATTGAAAACATTTCTGTCATTTGGCATAAAAACCATTCAGTATAAATTTCGGAAAATGAAAGCTGCTTCAGGTTCAGTTGGCAGTTGACATAACTTGGACATTCAAAATTCATGTGGCATAAAAGTCTGTTGGCATAATGGCCATTTGGTATTGATTAGCGAACAGTTTGGGAAAGGTTATTTGGAGTAAAAATCTGAAAATTAACGTTTCATCAGAAACATTTGGCATAATGACAGTTTGGCATAAATACTAAAAAAAAATTGATCAATTTCAGAGCAATTTGAAATTATTATCCTAGGGAATATTGTATGTATGATGTATGATATGTACTACCCCCCATTGTAGCACGGAAACTAGTCAGACAGCAATGGGCTCTCCTCTCTGTTAGACTTGATCAAGCTTTAATAACCACTGATTATCCTAATCATGCCGTTGTATGAAGGGCCAAAAAGGGGTTGGGTGGATCGATATGCAACATCACTTATACGTATCCATAGGGATATAAAGAATCTCCTTCCAACAACAAGATTGAACAATTGGTCATAAGAGCAAGCTATCTAACATGAGGATGTCCCAATGGGCGGGGAGAAGAGCCCGCCCTCTATTCACAAACTGTTAGCAATGGGGAGTTGGCATTCCCACTCTCCCCATCCAGAGTGCTTCAATCGGGTGCCCTGATGGTCCCTCCCATTCCCATGAAATATTTATATAATGGTGTATATATTTATGTAAATGAAAAATACTATAAGCATTCGTATCTATTATATATGATCTTCGTTCGGTTGATCCTGAAATGCAAGAAATGTTGTATTGTGTTAAAGTGTAGAGTTCTTTGGTTCCGCTTTTAAGCACGTTTTTGTTCGTTTTCAGCGATATTTCACTAAAATCTCGATTTGAGGTATTCTGAAAAAGTTTGTTACATCTATTGAAATTTAATCATTTTATTTAACTTTTATTTACTGGTCACTATTTGCTGCTTGATGCTGATTTTATAACCTCATCTATGAAGTAAAATCAATAATACCACAATTATCAAATATAATAATATTGTGAGTAATGATAAAATAATGACAAGTATTGAACTGTAAACTCAGACACAAGCTAAATGAATACAGCGCTGTATGAATCATATCCGCTCGAATTTGGTAAAATGTTCATTTGCAAAACGGTAATGAAAAATACATTCAATAATAATTGCAAAAGCCTATCACCGACTCCGTTGCAACCTCCTGCATTCAAGACCTGCACACCAGACACTTCTAAATCACATGAGGAGAAGAAGGGATCATAATGATAATTTGACCTATAAGACACAACAGTTAAAAGTATACGCAACCTACTAGGTCAAACTACAAAATTCTTCCTATGTTAACATATAAATCACAAAACACTTATTGAACCCTTTCGGCACTTAAATGTGTGGAATATCAGGAAAAATACCATGCGCGTAGAAAATTGCATCACCACAGTGGACCCTTGAGTGTTTTGATAAGTATCTTTTGATTGTTATATCTACTCCTGAAATCTTGGTTAATTCTTAGAACTTCCATCAAATCAGCCATTTATTCCTTCTTCATAAGCGTTGCCTTGACCACTGCTTGTTGATTGGTGCTGGATTTGGAAATCTTATTTCAATGGTTGTAGGCTGTTAATTCCAGTTGCTTTATTATCCAAGGGAATATTACTATGGATAAAAGCCAATGCCAATGACATTATGCCAAATGACCACTTGGATTCTGTTTAATTGCATGAGTATTATGCTAAATGGACATTATACCAAACGGCATTATGCCAACTGACCACTTAGCTAAAGGTATGGTTATGCCAAATGACTTTATGCTAAACGACTTTATGCCAAACGACCTTATGCAAGCTTAACATGTTTACAAAAGATCCAAACGGAAAAACTAGTCATCATGTTCATTTCTGTAGAATGCCCGTACCTTTGATTTGACACCTGCCATCAAATTCTGCACAGTGACCTTTGTGCACTTCCTGGATGCCGCTGCCCAATTTTTCTTAAAATCGGTCATGTTTTGGGACATTGTACCATCCTTCTTAAATATACGCTTGACTATTGCCCAATAGCGTTCGATCGGTCGCAACTGGGGACAGTTTGGTGGGTCTTTTTCTACGAACTTGATGTTATTCTCCGTCAGCCACTGTAGATTGGATTTGGCGTAATGTGCCGATGCCAAATCTGGCCAGAAGAGAAGAGGGGACTGGTGCTTTCTATACAATGGTAGCAACCTGTTCTTCAAACATTCCTTTTGATAAATCTCAGCATTTATAGTTCCTTTTGTATAGAAAATTGAAGAACGCAAGCCACATGTGCAAATAGCTTGCCAAATGAGCACCTTCTGACCGAATTTCTCCATCGCAACAGTCGTATCTGCGGTTGGCACACGTTCCCCAACAGATTTAGTATAAAACTGCGGCCCCGGTAGCGTTCTTGAATCTTCTTTAACGTATGTTTCGTCATCCATCAAAATGCACTGGTCGACATTGTCCAAAATGCAGCTGTACAGCTTTCGAGCCCTGGTTTTGGCACGAGACTTTTGTTCCGGAGTTTGTTTGGGCACTTTCTGCTTTTTGTACGTCTTCAAGTCATTCCTGCGCTTGATTCGTTGAATCATTCCGATGCTGGTCCTGAACTTCTTGGCTAGATCGCGAGTAGAGGCAGATTTGTTCCGTTGAATATAATCCACAACTTTTTGGTCCAAATCGGGGTTGCTGGAGCCGGGTTTCCGGCCACTTCTTGGTAAATCCTTGAGGGAGCACTCCTTACCAAACTTTTCGATGATGCGTTTTACACTTGCCGGGTGAACATTTACTCTTTTCGCAATCTGGTTGTAAGTAACACCCTTTTCGGTGCACCAAGTGTGCAGAATTTTCTTTTTAGTCTCAAATTCAATTCGCGACATTTTGAATACAACTTTATCAACGGAAATGAATGAACCGAATAATCATTTTTGACATGTAAACAAAGCAAATGGCGCTTACACGCTAAAAATATATACAGTAGTTTATGCGTAATAACGCATCGAATGTTTATAACTACTTTTCGATACACTCCTTATGAGCATCCCACTTAAAAAGGTGCATTATATATTTTTGTTTATATTTTTTTTTTATATTGTGTCTGTGTTTTTTGTAGCGTTGTGTGTTGTTTTGTGTTTTTTTTTTTTTTTTTTTGCATGTTGGTGGAGTAGGGGGGTGTGAGTGTTCTTGTGTGGGTGGATGGATCTTGGGTTTTGTCTTTCTTTATTTTTTGTTTTTTTTTTTTTTTGTGTGTGGTGGGTGAGTCAGTTGTTTTTTCTTTTTTTTGTTTTTTGAGTTCATAAATAAAATTTATTTTTTAAATTTAAGCAAAGGCCAAATCCTAGATCCATAGACCCAAATTAGAGCCTTCCCCTATAAGAAATAAGTTTATTTTCAACCCATCCACTTTGGACTTATCTAACTGTACCTTATTGATGAGTTTAATCGTATTTTGATGTTGAGGTATATATTTTCAAGCTTGTTTCTATGGTTTAATATGGTAAATTTCTCCAATTTGATTTCTATTGTTGTGAACTTGATTTTCGTTGTGACCTAATGGCAATTTAACAATATTATCAAAGCTTTGACAGTAATTTTCATGGTGACAATATCAGTGAAGATTATTGTACTTTTTGTGGTAGATGGATGGATAACAAATTTGCATTTATAAACCATCTACCATAAGTAGGGGCTCCATGTTACCCTCGGAAAAGGCCTATACGGTGCTTATCTCCGGGTCCATAGTGTCTCCAAGTGGCCCACCGCTTTCGTTTCCTCGAGGATTACTACTTTTAAAATAAACTATACTTAGGCTATTTTTAAATATTTCAACAAAGCTTCTTACCGTGTCTACTATACTGTTCAGATCCTCATACGTTTTAAAACCGAATTTCAGAGAATACCTTAATTTGAAATTTAAAAAATATTTCAAATGTCTGTAAAAGTCTGCAACATAAATAAAATGTCTGCTAAATGTCTGCATCGTTTAAAAAGTCTGCAACAAAAATGAAAAGTCTGCAAATTTACGGACATGTCTGTAAATATGGCATCTCTGCCTCGCACAAGTGTACGTGGCAGCTATCGCAGTGGGCGAAGACAGATGAGAGCACGTGAGAGCGGTCGTTTAAAAGAGAGAGAGTGATTCACTCACACGGTGGGACAATGTAACTCAATTTTGAATCGTTTTTGACTCACTTTCGCCAAAAGGGGAGTCACTCATATATGAGGAAGTTGTGGCCCACTTAGTATTGGAACAAACATTTTTAATTGGATTTGTGAACTATGGCATCTTATATGTTCCCTATAACAATAACAACATCAGAAGTATTTTTTTCGCGGTGCAGTTCGAACGTGTTTCAGAGAAATACAAAATGGATGAAGCAAGAAGAAAAATAATTGAGCGCAATCATTTGAAAAACCCTTCGTGGTCTGGGCCAAAACTTGCTAAAGTGTCGGGTTTTCCCAGAAATACCGTGTGGCGTGTTTTGAAAAAGTACAGAGAAACTTTGTCGACGGATCGCAAGCCTCAAAGCAAACGTCCGGCGGTTACTGTCAACCGTCAACTGCGGAACAAAATCATCAAGAACAGTAAGGCAAACCCCGACATCTCAGACCGCGATTTGACCAAAAAGTTTCGCATCTCACGCAGTACCGTGCAACGGATTCGTCTCCGGGAAGGCTTCAAGTCATACCGTGCCTGTAGATAACCAAATTGGGATCAAAAGCAGAACAATGTTTTCAAAATAGGGACTGTTCATAAACCACGTAGACCAAAATTTTACATTTTAAAACCCCCCTCCCCCTCGTAGACTTTAGTAGACTTTTGCCAAATCCCCCCCCCCCCCCCCTGCTTAAAGTCTACGTAGACTTTATCAAAAAAAACTTTAATATGTGTGGAAAATTTCCTACAATATGTTTGAGGAACGAATTATGAAATGAAACTCAAACAATCAGGTAATTCCGTTATTCGTTTCTCATTTTATTTCATAAAAATTGCAAAAATTAAAAAACAATCAATTATGCAAATGCTTAAGATGCTCAAACCATAGTTGCTTGAACCAGTTATTAAAGCTCGTCGGTGGTTGTTCTGGTGGGATAGTTTTTTGGATGTTAAGTTAGTTTTTTTGATGTTGCTGCAGAATCTTGGGTGGCCTTATTTTCTTAGACAAAATATCTGCCTTGTGGATGCTTTTGCGGTGAAGATCTGCATTCACTTCTATCGCAAAAAAACAGTCCACAATTAGAGCAAATGCGGTTATTTTTGCTTTTACCTTAGGTTCCAAGTAAAATTTATATTTTTTGAAAGTTTTCCAAAACAAGTTGACGTCTTCTCAAGCCTCATCATGTATTTTCTGCTTTTTCCCACTCAGCGCTGTGGTTGAATGTCAACTATCAAATGTCATCTCATTCACGTATAAATGAAAATACTGAATGGTTGACTTCATAAGCCTACTATTGAGTTGGTGCTTTGCATTCGCTCTCTCGATATTGTTTAAAAAAAAAAGTGAAACACAACCAACACGTTCTACACGGCCAGCCACTTTAAATCAGTTTTGACTCACTTTCGTCAAAAATGAAGTCACTTAAATTTGAGTAAATGTAACTGGGATTGACAAGTCGACAAATCAAAAACATGGACTCAAACCAGATGGATGTTTTTGATTTGTAGACTTGTCTATCCCTGTTACATTTACTTAGATTTGAGTGACTCCACTTGTGATGCAAGTGAGTCAAAAACGACTCAAGACTGAGTTAAAATGGATGGCCGTGTAATTACTTTCTCTTTTTGTATCTTTTATCCTTTCGAAAATAAAGTTAGAGACAGTAATTTTAGCGTGTTACATTAAACCCCGTTCACATTACCCCAGTAGCACACTTAGCTCAATGACATCACAATCAAGTTGCTGTAACTAATTATGATGGTTTGGTGTTGCTTGGGTACAACCTACAATATGTGATATAGATTATCCTGATATCAAATGCCATGCAAATTATTTCCAATGAAAACTAGATGTAGAGATGCTACTATCAAGATAGTCTATATTACGTATTATAAGTTGTAGTGTGAACGGGATGTTATGCTAAATTCCTTATTTAGATGCCATATTATACTGATTTGATGTATTGCTTCATTTTTTTCAAAGTACAGAGCTTGAAATCTGTGTGCAGTGCAGCACACAGATTGTAAACAATCTCCATCACGGAATCGCAGTTGTTTTTATGTCGTGTGGTTTGGAACATGATAGAGTCTATCCTTAAATATGGTGGCCAAATAAGGAGTTTTTTCTGAGTCATCTTAACCTTTCGGGCAACGCGCTGGTGTAAAAAACACAACACACGTGAGAAAACCTCGCTTGGTTGCTCTTTCTGCAAATTGTGCACGCGTATACAAAGGTTAGAAATAAACAA
>JAHHFK020003737.1:0-41231 GCA_024533555.2 Aedes koreicus
TAGAAATTTAAACAGTGGCCAGACTGAGCAGTTATAACATGTTATAAGCCTATCTTTATGACGAATTTCTTGTTGAAATTATTTGACAACCGTTATAACATGTTATAACTCTGTAGTCTGAACAAGGCATTAACCTCTACTCTCACTGAAAAATGGATTTAACAATTCAAATGGGTAAAAAATTTGAAGCGCAAATGAGTAATATTATTAAAAAAATCCAAAATACCCAGAAAAAAGTTTGACAGTCAAATTTACCATTATTGACTATGGCAATATAGTAATTTTGAACCGACTATTATTATGGTTAAAATGACAGTTACTAACAGTTGATTCAATATTTCCTAAAGTGTCGGAATAGTCCTTGTTACCATGACCATAGTCAACAACACCATCAATGTGGTGAATGCAACCATTTTCATGCTTATTGTTACCATTATTTGCCATATTCACCTTGATCATGATATAATTGTCGGTACAAACATGGGATTATCTTCAGTGTATGGGTGAGTGAGTGATGCATCGCAGATAGGATTGGTTTACCTTTACGACTTGAAAATCGATCAATTCTCGAGTAAATTATTATTAGGGCCTAAAAACCAATCTTAAACAAGCACTTTAAACGTTGATTTTCCACTAAGCACAAGACTCCTACACTCAAAAAACAATGCACCTTTTATTTAAGTGCAATCACCTCTAGATTTGAGCAATTATTATTACTTATTTTTTATTAATTGTGGTCAATTAACCATATGTGCAATAAATATAGAGTCTTTAAGTGCAGGAGCTGAATAGATATTAATTGTAGTGTACATGGATTGCATTAACTTATCCTAGCAAAAATCAAATGAGTTTTTTAATACGTTTAATGTGAAAAGGTGCATGGATTTTATTTTTTCATAAAAAGTTTAGTATTGGATACAACGAAATGTGTGAATAAAAGAGGTTTTATTTGTACCATCATAAAAACTTCATCACTTTTTGAAGCTATCGCGTTCAGCAGCTCTTCTGCGGGAATGGCAAAAATGTTCGGCAGATCTGAAATATTCACAATAAACACCGTTAACATGGCAAAGAAGAACATCTATAGTAATTTATTACCTTCACAAAATTCAGTGACTTCCGCTGGCAAACCAAGTACCTAAACCACCACACGGTAAACTTCACTTTGCTTCTCCATTTTGCAGTTTTTTCTTTCTTCTAGAACGATAAAGCAGCTGATTGTTTTTCGCGCACCGTATTTTTATTTCGTTTTAAGTGCGATGATGGATAGAATAGGGCAAAGTGACAACACACTTGAATGACATTTCTCGCTCCATTGAAAATTATGTGCGCACCATATCAGTCTCATTGGAAACGAACGTGTGTATTAAGTGACGGGTGTTAAAAATTATGTGCGGCAAATGAAAATCATACTGGCTCACATGATTTCAATTCGAAGCAAAAATTGACCGATTTAAGTGCCAATTTTAATAATCAAAATTATTGATTTATTTTCAGTGTTCACGCAGAAAAAAAGATTGTACGTTCGACAAAATATTGGGTCAATTTTAACAAAAATATTTGTCATCTGAGGACTAACAAATATTTTTGTTGAATTCTACCGAATATGTTTGTTGATTCTACAATTATGATAGCTACAGGTACATCTCAACATGTTTGTTCTTTCAACAATTGTTTTGGTTGGATCAGCAATTGTTTTTGTCGACTCAACCATCTGTTTGTTGAAATAATAATGCCATATTAGTTGTTTTAGCAAACATGTTTGTTAATCTGATAAAAATGTTCAGCTTGGATTTTAAAAATTTTTTTTGTATTAAATTCAAAAACACATTTTTATTTTTGCATACATATCTTTTATTCATTAATTAAAATTCACGGTTAAATTAAAATATCTGTAGTACAATTGGGTGTTCAAGGTGTGTAAATTAATTGCTTTCAAATTGTACGCATGTATGTTTATAATTGCTTCCTTTATGTTCGTTTTCGCCATTTCAAATGATTGTAAATGTTCGTTACAGCATGTATACTTAATTTTGAAACCTATCAATGTTATGTTGTGTCTGTCGATTAGAATACTGCTCAATTCATATATTTTGATTAGGTTACATTGATTTACTAAAAATATTGTTCCTTTTGTAAACACGGTACCATCAACAATCAATGTGCAACTAGCGATTTGAAATTGGTTCACTGTTGTAGAGCCCCTAGGTCCGAAGTATACCTTGCAGTCTGCACCTTGCAATAATTCTTGCGCTTTTCGGTACCTTCCGGTACTAGTATCTTGGTTGTTGTTTTGATTCACTATGTTATTTTGACACAACATTTGATAATGTGTTGGTGTGAGCTACGTTGTTAGGGGTGAATCATTGAGCTTGGGACCGAGCTTGGGACCGATGTGCTAGTACTGACTGAGCCAAGAAAAATATCGTATTTGTTCGGGACCTACTGGTCTTAGAGTTAGTCTATGGTACCATATTTAGTAAATTTATTGATGCATTGAATCGAATTGGATTTAAAAAAAATGCTCTACGTTCTCAAAAAGCTGTTTGTAGTCTGGAGTTGATTCTGTATATGCTCTTTTCGATTCAGTTAAATCAATCGATGATGGAATGAAAACTTCGTTAATAATGTTAAACGCAAATTTGTAATTATGTTTGATACTAAGCGATTTACAGAGATTTAACTTATTATTGTTACTTCTACAGTACTGTTTAGCATCCTTATGCTTAGCTTCACCCCGCATAGCCCACTGATGACGAGGTGTACCAGAACATGTCATAAATGAAGGATAATGCACTAAATTATGATGTTTAGGTTTGAGATAATCGTAAAATAAATTTTGATATTGTGTATGGTGATCACCAAGGCTGTGTTCCATTTGGCGAATTTTTACTTAAACTTGACAGATGAGATTTTTTCCCTTCAAATTTCAATCCGTCAAAAATAAGTCTGCTCCGGAGGAGACTTATTTTTGACAGATGGATTTTTTCAGCTTTTGTTGTTTTTTTACGATTTGGATTGTTTACGCGCGGGAAATTGCCGATCTTGTTCCATCGTTATTAGCCTGATATACACTCAGTAGCAAAAAAAAAAAAGCCGAGCTAAATTTTTCTTCCAAAAAATGCCATGTTCAACCTTCTGTTACTTTGTCAATTATCAATATTTTTGGCTGAAAATTTGACAAAATAATAACCAATATATAGACCAATATATAGTTTTCATCTCGGTTTTCATAACATATGTGTAAAAAGTCGTTTTTGGACATACCAATTTCAAAAATCCGTATTTCTGTGAAAAATTTAGGTAACATACTCAAAATGTCATCATAGCCTAAAAAAATAAAGAAAATTATGTGGACAAAATTTGAACTGTTTAGCGTGGACGTAAGTATTTTTTAAATTATGATTCCAGTTTGGAAAACCATTTCCATAAAATAATGGGCAAACCACTGAAGGGTAGCCGGAAGTTTTACCGTCGTGCTTGCCAACCGGAATAAACCCCACCCGGCAATCACTTTGCGCCTAATCTATACGGTAAACCTAACGACGGACATAGTGAGCTGTATAGTGCATCAGATCCGCTATACAGCGCACTATGTCCGACGTTAGGTTTATCGTATAGATTAGGAGTCAATCTAACTGTCGGGTATGGTTTATTCCGAGTTTCAAGCATGACGATAATACATTCGTATATTCGGAGTCGGAACGGTATTGTAGTCTGGGTCAATATTGTTTTCACTGGAGAAACGAAAAAATTTCGCTGCTAGCACCCGTCACTTAATACACAGGTTCGTTTCCAATGAGACTGATATGGTCCGCACATAATTTTCAATGGAGCGAGAAATGTCATTCAAGTGTGTTTTCACTTTGCCCTATTCTATCCATCTTCGCACTTAAAACGAAATAAAAAACCGTGCGCGACAAACAATCAGCTGCTTTATCGTTCTAGAAGAAGAAAAAAACTGCAAAATGGAGAAGTAAAGTGAAGTTTACCGTGTGGTGGTTTAGGTACTTGGTTTGCCAGCGGAATTTTTGAAGGTAATAAATTACTATAAATGTTCTTCTTTGCCATGTTAACGGTGTTTATTGTGAATATTTAGATCTGCCGAGCATTTTTGCCATTCCCGCAGAATAGCTGCTGAACGCGATAGCTTCAAAAAGTGATGAAGTTTTTATGATGGTACAAATAAAACCTCTTTTATTCACACATTTCGTTTTATTACATGAAAAGTACAAAAAAACCAATACTAAACTTGTTATGAAAAAATAAAATCCATGCACCTTTTCACATAAAACGTATTAAAAAACTCATTTGATTTTTGCTAGGACAAGTTAATGCAATCCATGTACACTATAATTAATATCTATTCAGCTCTTGCACTTAAAGACTATACATTTATTGCACATATGGTTAATTGACCACATTTAATAAAAAAAATAAGTGCCGCACCAATACAGAGCAATAACTTTGCACTTTGCCCAAATCTATAGGTGCTTAAATATAAGGTGCATTGTTTTTTGAGTGCATGAGGGGGTGGGGTAGTCAACGCGTTGCAATGCGTTGTTTTCTATGTATTAGGTAGAGAAAAAGTGGCCTTTATTACGGGTGTCATTTTACGATGAAAACGGAGAAGTAACACCGCGAATAAGGACGGTGAAAGCGATTTCCATTTGATTTGCACGCAATTTTTCTACCGTG
This sequence comes from Aedes koreicus, assembly GCA_024533555.2. Classification (NCBI taxonomy): domain Eukaryota; kingdom Metazoa; phylum Arthropoda; class Insecta; order Diptera; family Culicidae; genus Aedes; species Aedes koreicus. The sequence goes on from JAHHFK020003737.1 coordinate 4,699, forward strand.
ATGCGCAAATTGTCGTTCGTTTTTATCGTGAATAATAAGAGCGTCATAAGGGCCAGTGTGTAACGAGGGGGTTGTGGGCAAAAAAAGTATTGGTAATATAAAATCCCCAACAAATTACTTGACTACAGCGCCACTGGTTCAAGCCGTAGATAAACTTAGTCCGGTCCGCTAAGTATTTATTTGCTGAAAACAAAAAGGACTTAATACATATTACCGATTTTATGATTATGTCAATAATACTTACTGATGAATGCACCTGCGACCTCCAAGGAGACGCCAAATCGCTTGAGTAGGTTAGCTAAATCGAGTTTCTCAGGATCCAGCTGCTGGAATTCCTCTTCAAGAAATTCCTCGAATGTTGATTTCGTATCGCCTAACTCTGACTCAGCCATTTTGTACGTTTGAAATAACACTCAGGTACACTGTGTTTTTTCATATAAACTTGAAAAAATATGTACAATATCAACAAACCAGTTTGTTCGATCGAATAACATCATGGAAGATTCAACAAAAAATGATTGTTGATTTAACAAAATATAATTACTAGTTCAACAAACCAGATTTGTTGAAGTCAACAAACAATTTTGTTAATTCAACTAAGCAAATTTCCTGTGCGTGTTGATACGTCAAAAAGTGACTAGTTTTTTGTACACGAATGAACAGTACTTTTTACGCCTTTTCAAGTATGTCAACGGCGACAAAAAATGCGTACAAAGTAGACACCGCTGAGAAGGCTACAAATGGGAAATTAACGCTGCTCGTGACTTGATAGTGACGCCATTTTCAAATAAGCATTTATTTGTTAAGCAGTTTAAGTTCCGGAACTGTTTTAGGCTGCCATAGTATGGAAAATGGAGCATTTATTTAATACGTTGGATTAAGACGCATTCACAAAATTTAAAGGTACACAGAGAGGAATTTGATAGTCAATTTTACCATTATTGGGGGTTAGGATGACTATTGCAGTATAGTGATTTTGAACCGACTATGATCATGGTCAAAACTACCATTAAAAATAGTCGATGCAACATTTTCCATAATGTCGGAATAGTCCTTGTTACCATGATCATAGTCAAAAATGCCATGAACGTGGTGAATTCGACCATTTTCATGGTTATTGAAACCATTATATGCGATAGTCATCCTGACCATGATTTAATTGTCGGTACAACGATGAAATTTTTCTCAGAGTAATTTAAATATTTGCTCTTGTCGTGTTTACAAATATTTAATTCTGAATGAAACAAAAAAGGTCTCCCATGCCCTATGGCCGGATGCGGTTATTAAGGATACATTATTAGGGCCGAATCATTAAGCTAGGGACCGAGCTTGAGACCGATGTACTGGTAGTTCCTGAGCGAAAAACTATATCCATTTTCTTCTCGACTATCCAGCCGCTGCAATAAGGTTAAAACAAGAACGTTTGTTAATAACTCTAAAGTTTCCACAACGTTTGTTAATAACTCTGTAACAAAATGCGTGAGTCAAATTCTGCGCAAAACCCAGACAGGTTTTTGTTATTACTTTCTTCCAATTAATAAACATGGCTGTGTAATTTATTGATATCTATTTCACTTTCGAATTAAATTTACCGAATTGAGCCGTTTTCAGCAATACTCAAGCAAAATTGATATTCCGAAATGCGTAAATAGTATACATCTATTATGTTTGTAAAGGAGTAAAAAGTATGCATTTTTACTTAGGGAAGGTCCACTAATTATGTCACGCAGTGAAGGGTGAGGGTGGGTTTGGGAAAACTAGACAATCCATACAGAAAATGTTGAAGGTCCATACAAAAAACGGGACAAGGGGGGGGGGTTAAAAAAGTCATTTTTTGCGTGACATAATTAATGGACGTTCCCTTTTCAAAAGGAGTAAAAAGTATGCATATTTTACTTTTCAAAAGGAGTAAGAGGTATGCATCTTTTACATTTCAAAAGGGGTAAAAAGTATGCATATTTTACTCTTCAAAAGGAGTAAAAAGTATACATGTTCTACTTATTTGCTAGGAGTAAAAAGTATGCACATTTTGACGTATATTCGGTTTGCGCAAAAGAGAGTAAAAGTTACTCCTTTTTAGCGTAGTCCAAGTTTCTCTCGAAAGAGCATACTTTATATTCATAATAGCGTAAATTGAGATTACCGTGTAAGCTTTGAAGAGAACAAAATAAAAGGTTCACCCTGTGATGTGGTTGTTCGTTGACAGCTCTCTGTTTTTATACCGTGGAAAAAATTGTACGCGAGATTTTTCGGCTGGAGTACTAACATTAATAATTGAAAATATCTTCATAATAACGCCCGAAATCGAGCGTTCTGAATTTAATAAGTCGCCTACCAAACAACGGTAAAACTAATAATCGAGAAACTGCAATGGAACCAAGCAATGATTTCACGTTGGATGCGCTTAAAAATTTGGAACCGCTTGTGAACCCCGTCCGAACGTATCGAAACCGTTCGAAGAAAAAGAAGCAGCGGAACGACGACGAATGCCAAGAAGAATACAATCAAGCGACAGCAGCTGGTTGCAGCACCACAGAAGGCGATACAAAACTGGCTGATGTGTTGACTAAAATCACCAGTCTTAACAAAAGCGTCGACGACAACGTCGATCGTACGAAGCTGATCAGAACGTACAACGTAAAATTACGACTAAAAAAGCCCTGCTTGTACAAGTGCTTCGATTGCGACAGTTGCTTCACGAATGCGGACTTTTTGGAACTTCATGAGAAGTCGCACAGTGCTACAGCTAATTCTGATGGATTGCCAGCAGCAGTGGACACATCCGGATCGACCTCCCGGAACGACATTGATCTACAGCAGGAACAGTCATTCGACGAATCGGAAATGATCGTCAAACAGAATGCTTGGTTTGCAGACGATTTCGGTGACGGAGATGAGCAAGATGGCGACGACGGAATGATTCAACTGGACTGTACCGTGGAGGAACGGGAGGATAATTTCGACATCACATTCGACAGGACAAAGTGTGAAAAAACGTACACGGTGGTAAAGTACAAAGTTAAGAAGGATCCAGTAGGAAAGTGCGAAACTTGCGAGCGAATGTTCTATACGATGGAGTCTCTGCAGTTACATAAGATGGAGCACGAGCGGTTTATGGATTTCGATGCTATCGAACCGACAATTAACATCGATTCGCCTAGTATCGAGGAGAGTACTTTGGTGCTTGATGAGAGCTTCTACCAAGCTGAAACGGAGGTGAGTGTTTATCGCCGTTCCGGAAACTACAGCTGAAGTTTGATTTTTACACAGATGGATTCAAGCGATATTTTGGAAGCGAGTGACGGTGCAGTCGATGTTAGGCTGGGTCCCACCAGCGGAGGTTTGAGAAACGGGGAATGTAAACCCATAATGCGCCGACCGTTACAGACCCATGTCTCGGCAAGGCGTGCGGGGGGAGGTTCCATCGAGGGACAATTTCAGTGCGAAATCTGTTCCAGAAGATTCCGCTTCCGGCCGGCGTTCAACGTTCACATTCGAACCCATGACAACAGTCGACCGTTTCAGTGTGCAGAGTGCCAGCGGAGGTTCATTTCGAGGGCAAAGTTGTTCCTTCATTCGTACGGGCATTCTCGCGATCGTCGTGCAGCCTTGCGGTGCGACGTTTGTGGAGATACTTTTTCCAGACCACGCCAGCTGTTGGAACATCTCAAGCAAGGACACGCCGCACCGACCGAGACCGTCTAAAGTGGCGGAAGGGCTGGGGCGCCGATGGGTGAGTCATTTTTGTTTTAGTTCACACGTTCAAATGATAATTAGTATTACTGTACAAGTAGTTGTGTTTTCTCTTGAGAAGAGATTTTGGAACTGGCGAATCAGTGTGGGAGCGTTCAAATAATAACGTCCATAGTTTAGGGGTTGAGAAGTTGTGACAGTGCGTGTTATAAGTGTGGGGAAAAAAGGATGACAGGGGGGGAGGGGTTTAAACGTTTCAGAAAAAAAGCGTATGTCATATTTGAACCGACCCTGTCCTTTCGTTCCAATAGAAATTACGCATCCAAGAAAAGGGTGTATAGGTTAAGGAAGGTACGAATCGTGCACAACATAACGGTTAATAATTGTTGATTTGTCTCGCTGATTGATTGGAGTTTAACTGAAATCGTGAATAACTTTAAGGTTTTTTTTCTTCTCTATATTGTCAAATGCTGAATATGGAATCTTCTTGAAATGCACCGATATAAAATACAATACTGAAGTAAACCGAAGAACTAACGTTGTATGTACCTTTTTTTTTAACTTATGTGTGTATCTGCTCATTTTCTTTCATTTGAAAATGAGAAATAGGATCGTCTCGTTCGAATTTACATCACCCATAATTTATGAGGATACTGTGGAAAGCAACGGAGCAAGATAAACGAAATCAACTGGAAAACTAAATAAAGAGTGAATACTTACGAAGAGATTTGCAATTCCCGAGACTCGTTTTTTTTTTTTTTTTTTTTTTTTGATTTTATTATAGACCTTTTAATAATTATTCGGGTCTTTCAAGATGGTAATTACAATAAATTTAAATTCACTTTAATATAATGCACTTTAATCTTGTTTGTTTTCCTTTAGTTGATTTTGGCTACCATCGGGGTCATCTCTTGTCTTCTCGTTGATTGTAGGAGTCTTCCTGGTGACGTCTTCAGCAATCCTTCCGGCGGCAGGGATACTTCCTGGTCTTCAAGCGGTCTTCTTCATTATACTTGTTGGATGGTGGCAACAGATCGGGCAGTTTTGAATGCCTGCTTCTTACAAAACCTCCATAGCAGCTTCATTATTTTCAGCGCCAGCAGTATTAGCACAGCTACCATTATTACGAGGAGCTTCCACTCGTGCTGGCTGTGGAATTCCGTGTGAATTTCCTGATTCTCTATTAGCGTAACCTGTTGGTCACCAATCTGCTTGACATCCTGGTCTTTGGAATCAGAATTTCCCATTTTGTGTTACTTGGAACTGGTGGTTATTCTTGTATGGGCAGTTTACAACTGAAGAATTAACCTGTGGATTCCCAATTTTATACTTAATGGTTGGTAGTCCAGTTTTTTCATATAGCATCAATCAGCCCAATTTCTTTGAAGAATTGTAGCACTTTTTCTGCTTGGGAACCATCGTCAGCTAAAGCCTCTCTCATGCTGGGTCCAAGTCCGATTTTTTCCCTTGCGTCATTGTAGCCAGGGCAATTGACTATGATGTGTTTGACTGTTAGTGCTTGGTTGCATTTTGTGCACTTTGGTGGGTCAGCTTTATCAAGTAGGTATGAATGTGTCAGCTGAGTGTGGCCTATCCGTAGTCTGGTGAGTATGACGTCCTCTCTGCGATTTCCTGTACGCGCTTCTCTGAAGGGAGCGACTGTATTTTTGATTTCTCTCAGTTTGTTGTTGTAGGATACGTTCCACTTATTATTCCATTGGTGAATCATTCTGGCTTTTATAATGGTTTTTATTTCGCGGTGATCAACTACTTTCTGCATGATTGTGTTTATTTCGAGGGCTCGCTTTGCCTCCTTGTCAGCTTTTTCGTTTCCTGGGATTCCAATATGGCTGGGAACCCACAGAAAAGTCACTGATGTTCCATTTTTGGCTATTTCGTTATACAGGTATATTATTTCGTCCTTCAGGCTAGTTTTGATCTTCTTTTTTTCTAGAGATGAGATCACACTTAGGGAGTCAGTGCAGATAACATAAGCACCTACTCTGTCTTGATTTACAATCCACTTGAGCGCCTCTATAATAGCAAGGCTTTCAACACAATAAATGCTAAGTTGGCTGTGGGTACGTCTACGTATTATCTCTTCTTCTATGATGACACTAAAACCCGTTTTGGTTTCATTTTTTGATCCGTCCGTGTAAATTGGTCTACACGTCCTATATTTAGTATGGATTCGCTGTGCAAAGAGCTTTCTTAGTTCAATTTGGCTTTTTCCGTTTCTACTAGCAGACAGGATAGTTTTATCGATCAATATATTTTTCCTTACCCATGGTGGGGTTTTTGATGTAGTTAGGACTTTACTAGGAGGGAGCGATGTACCCAGGCTTTCCAGGATATTTCTACTTCTTACTTCAATGTTGATTGGTTCTGTTATTTGGTCTTGGTTCCATAGTTCTCCTGAGCTATCGCTGTTGTGATCATCTGTTTCAGTGGTTTCTTGATTGAGGTTGTTACTTCTGAATTTTGTTGCATAAATTAATAGCCTTTGATTAAGCAGACTCCTTAGGCTAGGAATACCTGATTCAACTTGTAGGCTTTCCACAGGACTGGTCCTAAAAGCCCCAGTGATTATACGAAGTCCTTGATTGTGAATGCTTTCCAGCAGCTTTATCGTCGAGTCACTAGCTGATGAGATGATTGGTGCGGCATATAGCATTTTCTCCAGTACAGTTGATTTATAAATTTTTGTTATGGTTTGTTGATCTCCACCCCACGATCTGTGGGCAACGCATCTTAGAAACTGGATCCTTTGATTACATGCTGCTTTGATTTCCTCGATATGAGTTTTAAAAGTAAGATGTTGATCAAGCGTTATTCCGAGGCATTTATGGGCACTTTTGTTCGGTATTACATCATTATTTAGCTTCAAATTTACATATGTTTGCTTTCTAGATCTCGGATTTTTGAAGATAACAGTTGCACATTTTTCAGTTGAGATTTGGAATCCAGTAAGTTTTTGCCATGTTTCTATTGCTTTTAGGGCCGCTTGGAGTCTTTTGGCAAGTTTTTTATGGTTGCCATCACTGGATATTAAGGCTACATCATCAGCAAAGAGTAAGACTTGGATACCAGGCGGAAGATTAGAACATATAGTGTCGATTGCTATCAAAAACAGAGTAACGCTTATCACTGAGCCTTGGCACAACCCATTTTCCATGAGTGTTTCTGAAGAGAGTGCCCCGTTCGCCTTCACTCTAAAGGTTCTTTTCCCCAGCATCTGTTGAATATATTTTGTAAGGTTTCCTCCAATTTTCCACTGGCTCATTCTGTTTAAAATCAACCTGCGCCAAGTAGTGTCGTAGGCCTTTTTAATGTCCAGGAAAACTGCTTGTGTTAGCCGCTTTTTATGCATTGCTTCTCTCACTGTGTTTTCAAAATGCCCCAGGTAGTCAGTTGTTGATTTGCCTTTTCGAAAGGCATACTGGTGATCATTGATGAGTTTTCTTTCCTCGATGATGTACATTAACCGGTTGTTGACCATTCTCTCCAGGATCTTACCCAGGCAGCTGTTTAGGTATATGGGTCTATAATTTCCGGGGCAGTTTCTATCTCCTTTTCCTTTGAAGATAGGCACTACAATGGATTTTGTCCAGCTTTCTGGGTAGATGGAGTCCTTCCACAGTTTATTGTATGAATCCAATAAGAGATTCCTGTATTCGATTGGCAGGTTGGTGATCATTGCATAATGAATGTTATCTGGACCAGGGGATGATCCCTTCAGTCCTTCCGTTGCTTCGTCAAGCTCATTTTTTGTAAATGGTTTATTATACTCTGCTTCCTCCTCATTAACAATTTTGAGGGGGGTTTCTTCTATCCTGGTTTTATGTGACATGAAGTCCTGCGTGTAACTTTTATCACTAGATATTGTTCCAAAATACTCAGCTAAGCTGTCAGCTATTTCCTTGTTTGTATTTATGCGTTGGCCATTATATATTATTTCTCTGATGGTTGAGGGCTTGTTTTTTCCTTGAATTTTTCTAAAGTTATTCCACATTTCTTTAGCCGGAGTATGCACATTAAATTTTTTGACGAATTCTTTCCAAGAGGAGTTTTTTGCTTCATTGATAATTTTTTGCGCTTTATTGTTGGCTTCTTGGTATTCATTTGCTAATTGAAAGTTGAGTTCATTATTTTTGTTATTTTTCCACTTACGGAGAGCTTTTCTTCTATCTTTGATAACGGAAGCAACTTCATCATTCCACCATGGTACACGTTTCCCAGCAATGGTTCCTTTGGTTTTTGGTATGGACTGCTCTGCAGCTAATATTATTTTATGAGTAATCTCCTCAATTTGTTCAATTATGTCATCCCTCTTCGCTATTTCAATTATGTTTTGGTATTTTTCCCAATCTGCTTCTTCGATTTTCCATCTTGGGCTACCTTCGTTTTGTTGAGACGTTGGCGTCATCGATATGATTAACGGGAAATGGTCACTCCCGTGCGAGTCCTCTGAGACAGTTAAATCCAGAATACCTGCAAGCTGGGTGGTGCAGCAACCGATGTCAATACAGGATCCAGTTCCCGTTGCACTATTTATATAGGTTCTTTCCCCATTATTGAGTACCACCAAGTTTCCTTCACTTATAACTGATTCAATTATTTTCCCTCTCGTATTAACCTGATCAGACCCCCAGAGTGGATGATGAGCGTTGAAGTCCCCTACAAGTATGAAGGGTTCAGGGATTTGCGCAATTAGCTCCATGATTTCCTCTTTCTTGATCTGCGATCCAGGGGGAAGTATACATTCAATATGTTAGCATTTAATGGTGCTCCTACGTTTACTGCAATTGCTTCTAAGTCGGTATTTATGTCTATAATGTTGCTGTCAATGTCACTTTTAATTGCGATCATTACACCGCCTGCTGCTCTTGATCCATTTGTTCTCGGGCGATGATATGTTGTAAATCCTCTGATGCTCGATTGACTGTCATTCTGGCACATGGTTTCTTGAAGACATACTGCTATGGGGTTGTTTAAACTCAGGAGTAGATTTAAATCGGTTCTTCTCTTCCTTAGGCCTCTTACATTCCATGATACTATATGGTTATCCATTGCGGGTGTTATTTTGTTGTGTTTTTAAGTCTGTTTTTAAGAGAATAGTTTCATGGTACCATTTCATCATCCGAATCTTCTTGCTCCGAGTGTATATATTCCACGTCCTCGCTTATAGGGGTCATTTTATTTCCTTTTTTTTTCTTGGGGGGGATGCTGGGGCAGCCTCATGAGTTCTGGAGTGTTTAACTGCCGACTTTGCACTATTGGTATACAGGTTTAGCGTTGCTTGGATTTTGGCGTACTTCTTTTGGAGAGTTTCCAATTCCTTCTCGGCCGTTTTCCTTCTTTGTTTTTCATCGTGGTAAGCCTGATTAAGCTGGTTACATTTACCTTTCAATTCCTCATATTGACTTTCAATGTAATGCATCTTTTTCTCGTTTTCCTGTAAGGTTTTATTAAACTCTTCTCTGAATATTTTGAGTTTCTCTTCTAACTGGTTCTCCATTTGCGTTTTCAGCATTTGAGCGTAGGTCTTCTTTTCCTCATCGAGTTGTTTGATTCTTTCTTCGACAAGTTTATTTGTCCCAGATCCTGTGGCACTCGCGTAGGAAACCATATTATTTCCTTCTACAACTTTTCTAGCTTCCCAAAATGAGATTTTTTGGTCAACTTTAACCTTGTTTACAGCCTTCTCTTTTATTAGTACTGGGCACCCTTTAAAAAAAGCACCGTGAGAGCTTCCGCAGTTGACACATTTTTCTGCATTATCACATGTCTCATGGTATTTATCACCACATTTACTGCACTTTTTTTCACTGGTACAGTTTTTTCCAATGTGCCCGAACTTCAGGCACACAAAACACCTCAAGGGGTTTGGATACCACGGTCTTGTTTCTAATACGAGATAACCGATTTTCACTTTCTTAGGTGGAATCATTCCGCGCACTTTAAGAACAAAGATTCCTGTTGGTGTCGAATCTTTGTCTCTACCTTTTCGAATTTGGTTAACTTCAACAATCCCTTGATTTACCAGCTTTCCACTTAACTCAGCGTCGTTTTCATTCTTCAGGTCATGGGAGAACACGATGACCTTGCTATAGTTCAAAGTCTTATGCTCGTACACTTTAACGGAGATTCCGTCAGTAATTCCATACTCCGAGATTTTTTCAAGGTTTTTACCCTGTTTCTCGTTTTTCACTGTTACAAGGATTTTCCCGTCTTTTGATTTTTTTACATCAGCTACCTCACCACAATAACTCTGGATAACTTTTTCCACGAGGAAAGGGGAGACACCATGGAAGTTTTTACCTTCCTCTCCCCTTTCCATAACCATCACTTTTTCTCTGGATATGCCTCCAGAGGTTTCCCCCAACCGGGGGAAACTAGAACTGTTCATTTTTCTACTTTTCTAAGAACCACTATGCTGTATATTGTCCGTTACTACTCGAGCTATTTTCTTTGGTCGAGACTTAGCACTCCGCGGTTGTTAGCCCCTGATAGCTGATGACGATTCACTTTACCGGCACGACAGGTGTGTAATTGGACACTTTGCAAGCGTAAAATAAATTACTCGATCGCAAGCAGTCAACTGCACTCCACCGTGGTCAAACCCGAACTGTCAACATGCGTCGACGTTTTTTGAGAAAGTTGAACTTTCGAGGTTTTCAAACAAGTTGAACAAGTTCTAGGTGTAGTTAGTGCTACGAAAACCAGAAGGAATTGGATTTTACTTTCTCTTACCAGAACTAGTATTTAATCGATGTGAAATCGTTTTGAGACTAACTAGTAAAACATCAAATAAATACAGAAATTCACCCGAAATCACGGTTATTTATCTGTAAATATGCATTTGTAAAAATGTATATCGGGTGATGTAAAAGTACCTAGAAAATATCCATATTTATAGACGTTCACAACGTGTTCACTTCTGGGATTTTTCTCCCGTAGCTGCATGAAAATATTTTTTTCAAATTGTGTAATTCATTAGAGTAGAATTGAGATCTTTGCTAAAACTCACGGTTTGTACATTGTTGAAGTAGTGAAGTAGTTTCTTAGGTCTAATTAATCAATTTTTGCACCGGTTTTTCTTGCTGAATTTTAAAATAAAATCATCGAAGTTGAGTTTAATTAAATTTTCCATAGAACGTACTTGGGTGACTTGGGAGGATAAGATCTTATAACTATCCTCTAGTGGATCTAAAAAACAGGTTTATAAATCTGTTTAATTATGGCTGGATGATTTTCAAAATTACCTGTTCAACATGTTTTGGATTTTTTACATTTGTTCAATTCAACTTTTTACTCAAACCCCATTAAATGTGCATTCACACGAAATCAATAATATTTAATTTACTTCTTGATTCCGATTATTGAGCAAATACTTTTCCAAACTAATCAAATGAGTCATCGAAAACAAAACCAGATGCCATATATGCACTTTGACTCTGATTTTCATTGTAATGTGTGTTTCCTTTCAACCAAATGGAGAATTTTAAATCCTACAATGTATCCCACATCATCTCACAGTCTTTCGACTACAGGTTATGTCACTGGAGCGATCCTATTATCGGATGCGAATGTTTCTTTTCAACTTTGTTTCCATTCTGGCATTGCTTCGCTCTGATGCTGGCCACCGTCTTCTGGTGACCTGTTCTCGTCCGTTCTTTCAAAAGCTTCCTGCAGAGGTGTCGTAATTGATGATGTGCTTCCAAATTGTTGTCAGAAATAGATTAGTTTCATTAGTTTTTGATGTTCTTCCACCTTGTTCAGTCGCTCCGGTACACTCTGTATCGTATTCAGTGAGTCCTTCCCACATGGGTGTTTTCATTTTGTTAATCTGTTGTGATATTTCTCGCACCACAGCCAAACCAAACACAGCAGAATCTCGGTGGACTTGGTCGGGTGGCGCGCATGTCGTTCGACGTTTCTCCGATCTATTCTGGTCGACTGGTAAAGGCGATTATTGAAATTAATTTTTTTCTATTTGTTCCGATGATGGCTGGCGGCGTGGCTTTCGGGCCATCAATCGGATCGCAGTCAAGGTGAAGACCAATGAAGTAACGGTAGAAATCGTTTGATTTCGAATCCGATTATGAGCATCCGAACTGAACCATCGATGCGTGCTTTTTAGGCTTATGTGTTTGCATTTATTTTATATATCATCATCGTAATTCCTACTCTTGGTCAGTGACATCAGTTTTCAATTAGTTAGCTCATGGGAAACGGTTTATTGATGGTTATTAATCTGTGATAATCGGTGCAGGTTGTTAGCTTTTGGAGGCAGTTTGGATGTTTTATGGCTGGTTAGATTTGTTGAATTGGGGTTATTTTTGATAAATAAAATATTTATAGTTAAAGCTTGCTTGGGATAAATTCCCAAGCGAAGGACACAAGCCAACCACTCAATTCGTTCATGGAAAGTGTTCGGCCATTTTCATTCGCTAAAAGCTCTTGGAAATGGTAACCCGAAAAGCTGATAGCACCAAACGCTTTCATTCAATTACCAACATTACTTATGCAGGAAGAACCCGAAAAATCCGTTTATCCCATGACACAACAATTATAATAATTCATCGTATCTACACAATGCAACGTGAGAAACCATCGGCATCATACGCTGAATTTTGCTTCTACCCTAACGAAGTGGATGGCTGGCATCGTTTTCATTCCATCACTTTGGCTGGGTAAAAGGATACCACCGACCGACCGCCATCATCGAATCACTCGTCTACCCATAGGTGGAGGGCCAGAGTTATGAATTGCGGATGGCTCTAGATCCTTTCCAACTTGGTATATACAGAGAACACACAAAACACAACACCCGTCTACGCCATCCTTAAACAGAGCTGTATCGTTCACCATGTCGTCCGTCGCACCTACTGACAAAACAACCACACCAGCTCACCATCCGGTGTAGTTTCGCGTACAGGAAGCGACGCCACAGCTGAGCTTCCGCTAGTCTTGTTTGCCGCTTGTCCACCATTGCGAAAGCTGCGGCAAGTAGCGAAGGCGACAGCTACGTTCGAAACGAGACTTCGTCATTATTCATAATAATATTTAAACTATTCATAACTGAAATTCATTACGCCTCGGTGTGCTTGTCCTGGAGCGTTGCTGGGTGGTGAGCGCCACTTTTAAATACCTTCATCACACCGGTTGTTGTTGTTTTTTTTTTCGGGAAGTTTTTCGCCACCGAACGAGTTTATTTTCTGTTAATGATCATCAACCGCGGCTGATGGTAAGTGAATAAAGAATATTTTGGTCTTAATGTTGCTGGAATGGTTGCTCTTTTGAAATCAAACGGGTCTTTCTCGAACCGAGCTATAATTTTGATCTGCCAACATTTTTTGTTTCCTCTTGTAATTTTGCTGAAGAATTTCGGAAATTTCTGAAATAGTAATATGGTTCAGTAAAACATAATAAGACCCATAAATATATCAATATTTAATATAATGATTAATAATTTTTTGACGTACACCGTGTCCAATATATTCTCATACAAAATAAAACTCTATTTATTTCAATTCGATAATCCAGATTTTATTGATAACCGTACCCATTATATTGAGATATAATACTGATCAACTACAGCATATGTTTTGGAATAACACCGCCTTTAACCTTCTTGACCAGCTCCAGGCGTTTTTCGATATTAGAAGCCCTGTGGTCATTTACCTTCGCCAGCATGCATGACCATACGAAATAATCCAAGGGATTTAGATCTGGTGAACTGGGAGGCCATTCATTCTTGTCCAAAAAGTCGGTCAAATTTTCTCGGCACCAGCCCCAAACGAGATTTGCAGGATGCGATGGCGCTCCGTCCTGCTGAAACACATAGTGATCATCTCCAAACACCTCTTGTACGTATGGCTTGACAACTTTCTCCAAAACTTCCGTTTTATAATATACGGCCTTCACTTTAACGCCTTTTTCGATGAAAACCAGTGGTAATTTGCCTCGCTTGCAAATTCCTCCCCAAACCATCACTGACGCAGCACTTTGGAACCGTGGAATATTCCTATCACTCTCTGCAACAGTTCTCGAAGAAAGAGCCCACAATCTGTCGTTCTGGACATTGTGGGATTGTTGCAAGACGAATAAATTTTCGTCGGTAAAGATAAATTCTTCCCCACCGTGCCGCAACAAAAGCAGACTTGCTCTTTCGAGTCGTTTCAGCTTGGAAGGTTCCGAAACTCCGTGAACCTTACGTTTCTTGAAAGCTTGGAATCCGAGGTCATTTTGCAGTATATTGTGCATTGACAATCTCGAAACATTCAGATCCGCGGCCATTTTACGTACAGAGCGCTGTGATTTTCGTCTAATACGTTCCCTGACCGTTTTAACAACTCGTGCAGTGCGCACCGTACGAGTACGACCGGATCTCTTTCGGTTATCCAACGAGCAGGTGTCACGGTACCTCCGGATGGTTCGGTACACAAAATCCCGCTTTACTCCGAGGTTTTTCAAATTTCCGAAAATAGCGCCCGGGCGCTCATCTTTCTAAAACTTTTTTATCACCACAGCACGAAACTCCTTCATCGCTGCTAAAAGATAAACACCGAATGACAACAACGGACATAACCAAAACGCGTTTGTATAAACATAGTGCAAAACTACACCAACACATACGTGAAGCATGTTTAGTAGTTGTACGACACCAATGCAACGAAAAAGTGTATGAGAATATATTGGACATGGTGTAGAACATCGTCTTTGTTTTCAATACAGGGGTACACGTTGCGAGTACACAAATTTAGAGCGTCACAAAATATGCTTAGGTTTTAAACGTTAATAACTTGTTATTTTCATCACCGATTTTCAAAATCCTACCAAAAATATTTGTGGAATGTTTCTACGCATCAGCTTTAATAGTGAATTTGATTGATTTTCCACATTAAGCTATTGAAAATAACGTTAGCACAACACTGATAAAAAGAAACATTGAATTTTCTGCGTTATCTAATGCACAAAGGGAACGCTAGATTTGGCAGAAAATAATGGAGTGTTTCATGTAAATTTTAGCCAGATAACGCCTGAATCTAGACGGTTGTATGAAAGATTGCAAACATGGTTGTATGGCGCATGAAAGATTGCACACAATTTCGATGTTTACGCCTCCTTTGGCTTGGAATTAATCGAGGGAAAGTTTTACACGCTTGTTAAAATTAATTATTTTTTTCTGTGAAGGTTATGTCTTATAATGTCGATTTTTCAGAGTAAATTTACCAAATGCAAAGTATAGTACAATGTTAAGTTCCAGAAACTGATTAAACAAGTTCAACATGCGCCTTTTAACAACGTCTGGGAGTTGAAAAACTAGGAAAATTTAAATTAACACTTTACTTGATCACTTTTCCTAAAAAAAATAAAAAAACTGAAACACCTTTTTTAACTATCACTAGTAAACGCGAGCAAATTCCGTTAAATTCCACTACAGGTAGCTTATCTTTTCACAGATAGGTCTATTTCGTCTGCGACTTACAGACTTATTCAGTGTCGTTCCAGTCGAGCACTTGACTTTTGTATCTTAAGCAAAATTATTGAATAACAAAGGTCAAAAGACAAATGGTCGAATGACAAAAAATCAAATGGACAAATGTCGAAGGGACAAACGGTCGAGTGGACAAACAGTCGAGAGATTGTTAGTGAGGCAAAAGGTTGAAAGGACAAAATGTTGAAAGGAAAAAGGTCGAAAGAACAAATGGTCGAAAGGATAAATGGTCGAAAGGACAAAAGGTTGAGTAGGCAAAGGGTCGAAAGCTCGAAATCACAAAAGGCCGAAAGGACAAATGGTCAAGTGGACAAAATGTCGAAGGACAGAAGGTCGAAATGACTAAAGGCTGAAGAACAAAGGATCGAAAGAACAAAAGGTAGAATGGACAAAAAGCCACGAGCACAAAGGTCGAGTGGACAAAAGGTCGAATGTACAAAAGGCCGAGAGGAAAACAGGTAGAGTGGACGAAAGGACAAAAGATTGTAAATGAGGCAAAAGGTCGAAAGGACAAGAGGTCGAAATGACAGAGGGTCGAAAGTACAAAAGGTCGAGGGTACAAAAAGTTGAAAGATTGTTAGTGAGTCAAAAGGTAGAGAGGACAAACGGTCGAAAGGACAAAAGGTCGAAAGGACAAAAGGTCGAAAGGACAAAAGGTCGAAAGGACAGAAGGTCGAAAGTTAAAGTTAAATGAACAAAGAGTCGAAAAGAAAATTTTAAAAAAGGCCGAAAACACAAATGGGCGGGGGGAAAAAATGGCGGAGGGTTGTTAGTGTGGTGAAAAGGGCAGAGAAAAAAAAAAAAAAAACAAAAAAACAAAAAAAGCGGAAAGAAAAAAAAGAATGAAAGTATTAGTGTATGATGTATGATGTATGATATGTACTACCACCCATTGTAGCACGGAAACTAAGTCCGACAGCAATGGGCTCTCCTCTCTGTTAGACTTGATCAAGCTTTAATAACCACTGATTATCCTTATCATGCCATTGTATGAAGGGCCAAAAAGGAGTTGGGTGGATCGATATGCAACATCACTTATGCGTATCCACAGGGAAATAAAGAATCTCCTTCCAACAACAAGATTGAACAATTGGTCAAAAGAGCGAGCTATCTAACATGAGGATGCCTCAATGGGCGGGGAGAAGAGCCCGCCCTCTATTCACAAACTGTTAGCAATGGAGAGTTGGCATTCCCACTCTCCCCATCCAGAGTGCTTCAATCGGGTCCCTCCCATTCCCATGAAATATTTATATAATAGTGTATATATTTATGTAAATGAAAAATACTACAATCATTCGTTTTTATAATATATGATCTTCATTCGGTTGATCCTGAAATGCAAGAAATGTTGTAAAATGTTAAAGTGTAGAGTTCTGTGGTTCCGCGCTTAAGCACGTTTTCGTTCGTTTTCAGCGATAGCAGCAATTCACCAAAATCTTGATTTGAGGTATCCTGAAAAAGTTTGTTAAAGCTATTGAAATTTTACAAAACTAACATTTATTAATTCAATTTATTGTTGGATGGAAATAATACGATGTTGTAAAGAAATACTACAAAATGTACATATAACAATTAAATGCCGCTATTTGCCTCTTCCGCTGCGATTCTTAGATGATTGAAACTCTAAAATAGCGAAAATTCCAACGCAATATAATGAAATAAAGTTGATCACCTGGCAGCATAGCAAAATAGCAAAGAAAATTTAAGCAAACAATAATGCGAGATAAATTTCATATGAGAATTATTGCTGCCCAAAAACGGAAACTCAATAAATCCAAAACGAGAAATTTTTTTTTTAACTAAACGACAGGAACTTCTTCGATAACTCTTTTTTCCTACTGGGCCCATAAATGATTCTTTTTGTCTGTAAAATAGAAAATGTAGGATCATAAACAATGTTAGTTTTTGAATTAATTATTTTGGACGAAGATTTTTTTTGTAGAATTTGTCGTACATAATCCTCTCTCTAAAAAATATAAGAACCATCCCATCTTTTCAAATACATAACGTGAGTTAGATGGGCCAAAACTTACAACGATGCAAATGCGAAGCTGAAAATAGCATAAAAAAATATTGTGAAGGGATGTTATAATATAAAATGATAATAACAATAATATTTGTAATGTCTGCATGTCTGCTGATCCTGCGGTAAACGGACTTGCATTATCATAGCCACGGGGGAAAAAAAAAATTAAAAATTTTTTTTATATTTTTGGGGGGGGGGGTGGATGACCTAATATTTTTTGTGGTAAAAAGAATTTTTTTTTTTGTGGGGGGGGGGGTATTTTTCCGGCATATTTTCGGCAGGGTAATAAAACATCAATAAAAATGGAAAAAATAGCAATAAAAATGTGTGAAATCGCCACTACATTATTAAACACTGTGCCAACGAAAAAATAACAATTCGCACTAGAAAAACTTAAAATAGCAATACAAAATTGATAATTCACTTTCAATAATTCAAAAGTGGCCGGTAAAACTTTCAAAAAAAGCAATGGCAATTAGTATAAACGCAATAATAAGCTGATAGTTTTCCGTCATAATAATAGGTTCTAGCACTATACATGTGACAAAAATCTTCAAATCTTTCAAATCTTCCAATTGAAACCAATCAAATCGCAATAAAAAATCAAAAAATTAAAAAACAAAAAATTTAAATAATTTGTTTGATTTTAATTGGGAAGATTTGAAAAATTTAAAGACTTTTGTCACATGTATAGTGCTAGAACTTATTTTTATGACGGAAACCTATCAGCTTATTATTGCGTTTATACTAATTGCCATTGCTTTTTTTGAAAGTTTTACCGGCCACTTTTGAATTATTGAAAGTGAATTATCAATTTTTTATTGCTATTTTAAGTTTTTCTAGTGCGAATTGTTATTTTTTCGTTGGCACAGTGTTTAATAATGTAGTGGCAATTTTGAGCATTTTCATTGTTCATTAATTAGTGCCAGTATATATTTTAGTCGCTACTTTACCGGGGTCACACTGCCTACATAGCCTTGGGGGGGGCGCCACCTTATGTTTGGTGGCGGGAGTGGTTTCTTTCACCCGCGAGGTGCGGGGAGAACGCTGTGTGTGGCGCACCCCTTCGGTGGAGAGACGCTCGCACGCACTCCTCAATCTAGCTGAAGTCAGAAGGACAACAGTGCCCAGGCTGCACTACCAGCTAAGTACGCAACCCTTAGCTGGCGGTCTTTGACATCTCCTGACCCGTGGAAGCATGAGGTAGGAACTTGTGAGGACCATAGCTATGTTGCGGGAACGCACGCACGCTCCATCCCAGTTGTCTACTCACCATTTTGCACCCCTAAAGATTGAAAGATTGTTAGTGAGGCAAAAATTCAAAAGGAAAAAACGTTGAAATGATAAAAGGTCGAGAGGTCAAATGGTCAAAAAGGCAAAAGGTCGACAGGACAAAGAACGTAAGTACAAAAGGTCGAGTGGACAACAAGTCGAAAGATTGATTGTAAGGCAAGAGGACGAAAGGACAAAAGGTCGAAAGGACAAAAGGTTGAAATGACATAAGGTTGAAATGACTAAAAGTCGAAAGTAAAAGAGGTCGAATGGACAAAAAATTGAAAAATTGTTTGTGAGACAAAAAGTCGAATAGACAACAGGTCGAAAGGGCAATAGGTTGAGTGGGAAAAGGGTCAAAAGCCCGAAATTTCAAGAGGTCGATAAGATAAATGGTTGAGTGGACAAAACGTCGAAGGATTGTTAGTAAGGCAAAAGGTCGAAAGGACAAAAGATCGAAAAGGCAGAAGGTCGAAAGGACAAAAGGTTGAAAAGACAAAGGATTGAAAGGACAAAAGGTAGATTGCACAAAAGGCCGTGAGCAAAAAAGGTCGAGATTGTAAATCAGACAACAGGTCGAAAAGAGAAGAGGTCGCGTTGACTGAGGGTCGAAAGTATAAAAGGTCGAGTGGGCAAAAAGTCGAAAGACTGTTAGTGAGACAAAACGTCGAAAGGACAAATGGTTGTTTGATCAAAAGGTCGAAAAGTCGAATTTCCAAAAGGACAAAAGGTCGAGTGCACAAAATGTCACAAGATTGTTAGTGAGGTTGAAAGGACAACGGGCCAAGAGGACAAAAGATCAAATGTACAAAAGACCGAAAGAATAAAAGATTGAAAGGCAAAAATTCAATAAATATAAAGGGCGAAGGGACAAAAAAACTGAAGTACAAAAGGTCGAGTGGACAAAAAGGCAAAAAGTCGAGTGGACAATAAGGTCGAAAGGACAAAAGGTTGAAAAGACAATTGGTTGAAAGGTTGAATTTACAAAAGGCCGAAAGAACAAAGGATCAAGTGTATAAAATGTCGAAAGATTGATAGTAAGGCAAAATGTCGAAAGGACATAAGGCTGAAATGACAAAAGGTCGACTGGGCAAAAGGTCGAATGGATAAAAGTTCAGAAGGAAAAAGGCTCGAATGGACAAAAGGTCAAAAGATTGCTACTGAGGCAAAAGTTCGAAAGGACAAGAGGTCGAAATGACAGAAGGTCGAATGTACAACAGGTCGAGTGGACAAAAGGTCGATAGATTGTTAGTTAGGCAAAACGTCAAGAGGACAAAAGGTCAAAAGAACAAAAGGTTGAAAGGACAAAGGGTCAAAAAGACAAGAGGTCGAAAAGACAAAAGCTCAAATGGACAAATGGTCGAGAGGACAAAAGGCCGATTTGACAAAAGGTTGAGTGGACAAAAGGACAAAAGATTGTTAGTGCGATAAAAGGTCAAGAGAACAAGAGGTCGAACGGACAAAAGGTCGAAAGGATAAAAAATCTAAAAGACCAAAGGTCGCAATGAAATGAGGCTTTTATCAAGTTTACTTAAACGAAGTTCAACGACATTTTAATCGCGTTCTCTTGATAATTGTTCACAAACTTTTGAGCGTCCTCTAACGACACTTTCAATTACCTCAGGTCACAGGCTTGCATCTTTAAAACTTCAAACACTGTTATACAACACTTCACAATAACACAGAATCATTCCCGAGGTCGCAAGCAGAACGAATTGACATAGTGGACAGCCCAATATTCAAACGTGTGGGAAATTTTCATATGGCAAATCTCATTGGTGCCAAGCATCAAATCATCAACCGTAGAGACTTAACATACATCCTTCAAAACTTTAAGAATATTATTTTGATTCGCTAGATGATACATTAAATAGTATTGGCAAGCGTTGTATTCAAACCAGGCCAAACTTAGGTACCTCAACAACGCTGTCACCTTCACAACCACGCACACTAGCTACACTAGCAAAGGAAAATAACAAGCTGATATCACATAAGTAACAACTTTTGCTATCCCAGTAATCGTTTTGATTTCCGCTGTTATCGCATAACAAATTTAGTTATCACCATTGGCAAATTTTGTTATCATATGCTATCATTTTGAACATACTATTGTTTATGAACGTTATAAGTTGAATTGTTAAACTATAAATATTTCTAGCATATTTGAACAAGAAATTTTGCTCTTAATCAAATTTTTTTTCAGTTATTAGCATGAGAATCTGATATCATATTGATAACATAATTTAAAATTGTTTCAATAAATTTGCTTACAATACAGGATTTGTTATCAAGTTGTTCGCAGTGAGTATTTTTTTGCACTTTTTCATAAAAAATCGATGCATTCCACCGGAGAAACAGCGTGCACAAATGGTGCACTTTTCCCAACATTTCACTGAGTCAGTTGGCGAAAATGGAAGATGTGAGTATCGGAGCAGTTTGTACCGTGATTCGGAATTATGATGAGGAGTCTTCCTTTCAGGACAAAAAAAAAAAAATAGGCGTTAACTGAGCTCTGTGCATCAAAACCTGGACCGGAAAATCACCCAAGCTTTCACCCGTAAAAAGGGTACTTCCGTTGGAGATGTGGCTAAAAAGCTGGGAACTTCGAAGAGTAACGTCAAAGGCACGAAATGTACTAGGGACTTACACGAAGCAGAAGAAGCCAAAACGAAGTGAAAAAAGCAGCATCAGGGTACACATCTTATAATGTACGATAGGAGAGCAGCGAGATCGACTCTATGGTAATCCCATTGGCATTGGAATATAATCGCATGGTGACTAGAATACCGAGTAATCTAACGATAGCCAACAACATCCTTTTCAGTACACCAAGTGTACAGAATTTTCTTTCGTACTTCAAGTTCAATCCGCAACATGCAAAAAAAACTGTTATTATTAAAAGAAACCAAAATAGTAAGAAAATACAAAGCGTAGTACAAATATAAGCTAAAATAATATGCACTTGTTTAATTACTTAATTACGTATCAAACGTTTAGCCTATTCGTACTATTTAGTCGAAGTCCCATAAGCTCTAGAATTCCTAGGATTGCTCTTTAACGCTTCCAATTATGTGTATTAGAGGAAACTGCTTTTTTATTCCGTCGGCCTATTTCCTCACAACAGGGTGACAACCACCGGCGCCAGGAAGACGACTCCACCACCTGGACGCTACATATCGCACTCATCAACATATGAGCCGGGACCAACGGCTTTACTTCCCTTCCGAAGGAAGACATGACCAGATTTTTTCGCCTTAGAAAAACCACCGACCTCGACTGGGATTGAACCCAGACCCACTGGGGAGCTAAGTAGCAGCCACGCTTACCACCACCACCGGCGCCGGCTTTAGGAAACTGTATGTCGATTAAAATGTGACACCAGCTGAGCCAAACACTGAAAACTCTCGGAATGCACTGGCTTCCGGGAAATGCGGTAACCTCAGGATGTTTCATCCCGATGTTGAAGCAATGACTAGAGGGCAATTTTAAATGTAATTTTCCTTGAAGGGACGTCAACTGAGAAGAAACAATACATCTGAATACATTATAACTGATTTCATCAACTGATTTAAACCTATTACCGGAGCACGTTTTATTGTTACTCTCATAATTTGATTTAACATTGCGGTTATCCGTTTTTTTGCCTCGCCTTCTTTTGCTGGTTAAATGACTCGACAACAAGAAACAGTGAATGGCTCCAACAGTACTATAGTAGTTTGACGAATGGTTTTCAACCTAATACGATTTGCGGTTTGACCGAACCACTTTGAGAAGATTTTGTTTTGCAAACGTATTGAGTTACAAAGTATACCGCCCTACCTTATGGAATTGTGCGTGAAAGGCAATGATTCAGTTCCTATGCGTAGGTCTCTTTCAGTTCTGCTTTACGCTTCATAAGTGAATAACTCAATTTTATAAGCACTACCATTTGTAAACAGAATTCTTTTTAGTGTTATTGTTAGCATATGGATTGTCTTCGATAAAGTTTGCATTGCTAAATTAGTGGTATCTGTTCCTCAAATCGATACATCAATAAATACATATCTAACAGCTGATTGCAAAGAATAAGGTCTGCCTTGCCGAGACATCCAATGAAGGTAGAAAACAATGATGACGCTGCTTCAATATTGATAGCCAATTCTTAAAAGTCTTCGGTTTGCCCATTTCAAGAGAACTGGCGTTGTCCATGATTCGTATTTTTTTGTCCTCCTCGTTCTGGGAATCGATAAAAAGATTGTATTAAAATTGCAACATATTTTGCCCTCTCTTTTGCTTGATGATTGTTGCTCCCGATGAGTCAGGTAGAATGGGAGGCTTTCCTCACAAGACGATTAATAGGGTGGGCCAAGGATTAAAAAAAAAATGTTTCTGTCCCTTGTGGTTGTGCACAACTTATCACAACCCGGCTAGAATTATATGAAAAAAAAAAATGATATTCTAACAAATGAAATCGATAAATAACCTATTTAATCATAACGTGACGCTCCTACTCCTTTAACGCCATTGAGGCTGCCAAGGCACGAGAAATGTTCGATTGTCATAAAACATAAGAACCATGCCATCGACATTGCAGCCTGCGTATCGCGCAAAGTCATCGTCTGGAGAATAGTGATGTACTCTTCTCAGGCTCCGTTTCATGTCGTCCATACCCTGCTATTCATCCTCACGATTAGATCAAGCACTTTCCTGTCTTGCTTTAGATTCGTTCTAACCCTGAATGGAATGTTCCCTATGAAAAAAAAATGCAATAAATCCATTGGTTTATGTGACATGATATCAAGTTTTAATGTAGTTAAGGAGTGTATCGAAAAGTAGTTATAAACATTCGATGCGTTATTACGCATAAACTACTGTATATATTTTTAGCGTGTAAGCGCCATTTGCTTTGTTTACATGTCAAAAATGATTATTCGGTTCATTCATTTCCGTTGATAAAGTTGTATTCAAAATGTCGCGAATTGAATTTGAGACTAAAAAGAAAATTCTGCACACTTGGTGCACCGAAAAGGGTGTTACTTACAACCAGATTGCGAAAAGAGTAAATGTTCACCCGGCAAGTGTAAAACGCATCATCGAAAAGTTTGGTAAGGAGTGCTCCCTCAAGGATTTACCAAGAAGTGGCCGGAAACCCGGCTCCAGCAACCCCGATTTGGACCAAAAAGTTGTGGATTATATTCAACGGAACAAATCTGCCTCTACTCGCGATCTAGCCAAGAAGTTCAGGACCAGCATCGGAATGATTCAACGAATCAAGCGCAGGAATGACTTGAAGACGTACAAAAAGCAGAAAGTGCCCAAACAAACTCCGGAACAAAAGTCTCGTGCCAAAACCAGGGCTCGAAAGCTGTACAGCTGCATTTTGGACAATGTCGACCAGTGCATTTTGATGGATGACGAAACATACGTTAAAGAAGATTCAAGAACGCTACCGGGGCCGCAGTTTTATACTAAATCTGTTGGGGAACGTGTGCCAACCGCAGATACGACTGTTGCGATGGAGAAATTCGGTCAGAAGGTGCTCATTTGGCAAGCTATTTGCACATGTGGCTTGCGTTCTTCAATTTTCTATACAAAAGGAACTATAAATGCTGAGATTTATCAAAAGGAATGTTTGAAGAACAGGTTGCTACCATTGTATAGAAAGCACCAGTCCCCTCCTCTCTTCTGGCCAGATTTGGCATCGGCACATTACGCCAAATCCACTCTACAGTGGCTGACGGAGAATAACATCAAGTTCGTAGAAAAAGACATCAACCCACCAAACTGTCCCCAGTTGCGACCGATCGAACGCTATTGGGCAATAGTCAAGCGTATATTTAAGAAGGATGGTACAGTGTCCCAAAACATGACCGATTTTAAGAAAAATTGGGCAGCGGCATCCAGGAAGTGCACAAAGGTCACTGTGCAGAATTTGATGGCAGGTGTCAAATCAAAGTTACGGGCATTCTACAGAAATGAACATGATGACTAGTTTTTCCGTTTGGATCTTTTGTAAACATGTTAAGCTATAATAAACTGAAATAGTATGTTAATTTTAACCATGTTTTCATGCCTATTTTATTATTTGGAAGTTTATAACTACTTTTCGATACACTCCTTAGTAGGTCTCTTTTTAAATAAGGTTTAAAATTTTTTATTTTTGGGGGGGGGTGGGAAGCTACAAAAAAATATACGTTTGTTTACAGGAATCAGCTAAAATTTTAGGTTTACTTGCAATTTTAGTGTTGAAAGTGCAAAAATATAAATATCGTAGTTCCAATCCACGTAATTTATGGTTGGCGGTAAAACAGTTTGTAAGTTTGTATTTAAATTCAGACGCTAACAATTATCTCCACTTACAATAGTTTGCTCGATGGCTTTTAACCTTCCTTGGATGTTGACATTTTGTGACGAATAAGGTGTTTTGGGTCATATCGACTTGGATTTCAAACGCACACTGTGGAAAGTTTATATGACCAAATTTTAAAGTCTTTGCAGTCAAAATGCTTGTTGGAATCCCAACTTTTAGTTTCTGGTAAGTACTGCTCTTTTTGACCCGATTGGCCACAAGTAATCTGTGTAGGAAGAGGGTATGTATTGCCACGATCCGTGAGGCGGTGACAGATACATATTTTCATCGAATAAGGCTTTTCGACTGCTCAAACTTCATGATTTTTCATAAGTATTCAAGCCTTGAAATGGATCAATGACCATATTACCCATTCTGGGACAACAACGGATGTTTACCGAAACATGCCTTTCAACGGCCCAAACGTCATAATTTTTCATGCATAGTCTATTTCTAGCCTTGAAATGGACCAATGACCATATTTGCCATTCCGGGACAATCAGCATACACCAGGGGAACCCTTTGCGAGTAAACAAATGCGGATTTTTGCCTTTCGACTTCTCAAACCTCATGATTTTCATAAATATTCTACTTATAGCCTTGAAATGGACAAATGATCACATTTACCATTCTGAGACAATCCGGATGCCCCTCTCCACCCTCCGAGATGCGGCCCGGAGGCGTGGAGGGGGCAACAAAATGGAGGTGCTGAATTCGGAGGCCACCGTCAATACCTGCAGTATTATGTCCCAGGGGTTCCTGACCCAGATGATCACTACACCCAACGGGGCAGTGTTGGGAAGAAAAACATGATGGTCAGAAACCGGATCGACGAACTCTATGATTATGTAAAGGACAGGTAAAACGTCCACAAAGAAATCAAGAAGATGGTAAAGCGTATCAAATCAGCCGGGATTGCAGCCGAACATCCAGCAGGACGCACTGAGGATGAGAGTAGAGACTACCGAAGAGTTTCTGGAGGAAACCAGAAAGGCAACGGAAAATTCAATGGTTGATGCACTGAAGACGCCGAAGGAACCCCAAAATCCACGCTCGGTGAAAAGGAAAAGCGCAACATAAGGAGAGAAGGAGGAGCTGAAAAAGCACAAAAACGAAGAGCAGAAAAAAAAGTGGCGAACTGCTGGAAACCAGAAAGAGAAAAACAAGAAGAAAACAGCAGCAACTGAAAACGTCCGGAGAGCAGAAGAAGCAGATACCGAGGCCTCGTCTGGAGCGAAGTATGGGCGACGCTTTGATTGTTGAGGTGGAAAGTAAAACGACGTACAGTCTTCAAAACATGACAATTGATCCGGAGTTGGAAGAACCAGGGAAGGATGTGGTGAATACTAAGCGCACCCAGAAAGCTGAGATGATCTTTGAGCTGAAGAAGGATTTTGCCGTCAAGAGCACAACCTTCAAGACGCTTGTTGAAAAATCTGGAGGAATGAAGAAGCGATGCTCTATCCCAGGAGACAGTGATCGAGTACGGGAATCTGGGCGTGATCACAAAAAAAGACGAGCTGATAAGAGTGTGAACTTGGAGATGCGCAAATGACTATCCCGTTGAGAAAGGCGTACGGTGGCACACAGATGGCAGCAATACGTCTGTTGATTGTTGCATTCAACAAGCTGTTGGTGTCGGTTTTAATAAAAGTTGGGTGGTCGATGTGCTCACTTAGAGTCATCCCTCGAGTTGCAAAGGAATTGGAGATATGCTTTAAGTGCCTACCCAAGTAACAATTTTGGTTTGATTCCAGCCGTATAGCATTCCTCCCGGCTTCGTTGATAAAACTATATCCAAAACTGTTTCGTCTACCAACACCTCCTCTATGCTTCTTTAAAGCCGAAATTTGTACAAAATGGCCCACTATATAAACGTTTGCGAGAACAAGTTAATTAAACCTATATAAGACCATGAAGATTTTGAAAATGTTCTAGTGAAAGATGTTATGACCACTTGAGAACCTTCATAAAACCTATTGGTTGCCATGATGGCCACAGCTGTTAAACTTCACTGTGATATCGAGGTAGGTTTTTGTTGTTCTGCTTTGTTCGATTCTCTGCTCTTCTGATTCATTTAGCAATAAAAAAAGGTCAAGTGTTACGAGAAATTTTGTTTGATAGCAAAATACCAAACACAAATTGTGTTTTCTACAGCTTATTATGCTCCAAATAATATGCGCATTTCAGAGCCAACAATTAATGCGCCTCAGAAGTTATGCGAATTTACAGCAACATAAACCAAATTAAAACAAATAGATTCGATAAATTAATCATGAATTTCCTGAAAATTGATGGAATTGGATAAGGTTATCTAAAAGAATGCCGAAATTAGTCTCGGATGTACAGTTTATTAGCACACCATTGAAAATTTGATGCATTTATTTTTCCACATTTCAATTATTTTTTATATTCAGATATGGCGATTTAAAAAAAAAAAACACTGTTTTGCCATTAAGCCAATTTTTCTTGGTAATGACTATTATAAAACTATTTGGTCTTATGGTGACTTCCTTTAATGCAAATTTGCCGTTTTATGCATTTACTCGAGGCAAAATGGTTTTAAAATGCTTTTTCAACTGACCATAATAAGATAATATCAATGAGTTCTGAAACGGCATTTCAATACAGCATATTACGAGTTCATAAGGTCGAAATAAAACCTTTGATAGGATTAAAAGGAATTTGAGATATAAGGTTTCAAGATCGTTGTAAGCAAGCTGTGTAGGTTCTCATAAACCTGACTAAAATATGAAACCTATTGGCACCTCTTGGTGCCAAAATAAAACCAAATTGATTTTAAGTGGCTTTAATAAAACTTTAATAAAACTTAATAAAGCTGGACGGTGTTAGCAATGTTACTTGGGTAATCTTTGGGCCCCAGGCAAGGAACTGCAAAGGTCCTAACAGATCTGGTATGTGCAGGAAATGCGGGGAGAAGGGTAACTTTGCAAACGACTGCACAAAACAACCGAAGTACATGCTTTAAAAAAAAATGGAAACGACCACATTACGTGGTGCTTCAGATGTCCACTGTATAAAAAGGCGACAACGAACTCTCGAACCATAATGCTGATGAGCTGACGAATTCGTTAGTGAGGGTATGTGATACAACCATGCCAAGGAAACCGGGGGATCTTGATAATAATAACAATTTATGCATTGAATGTTTTCAATTAAAAAAAAAAACACTCATACACAGACGCGTAAAGTCCTCTAAAAATTAACTACAGCATGTAAGTTAATCAAATCTTTAAATCTATCAATCAATATATAATGTTAGTTTTAAAACACAAAAAGTTTTATAACTCCAGATCGCGTGCAGCCAAAATTGCTCGAATCGGTACATTGGGTTATCTACCTCGAGCCAGAAATGAATCATAAAGCTCAGATCTGACTTCACGATGCTAAGCACAAAACCTCATAACGTGATCTGCGTCCTGATAACCTTGTCCACATTCACAGAGATTGCTGTCTCCCAGCCCAACACGGAACAAATGAGCGTTTAAAGAATAATGATTGGGCTTGAGGCGAGATATCACACGAATGAAGTCTCGACTCACATCCATACCCCAAAACCAAGATTTCTTCGACACCTTGGGTGTGATAGCTATACTCCATTTATACTGCCAGTTAACGAGTGATATCTGACGAAAAATATATAAAAATTCGTTGAAGGCGATTTGTCGGTCACAGATATCGCCTTCCATAGCGCCCACCCTTGCAAGCGAGT
Organism: Aedes koreicus; assembly: GCA_024533555.2. Taxonomy (NCBI): domain Eukaryota; kingdom Metazoa; phylum Arthropoda; class Insecta; order Diptera; family Culicidae; genus Aedes; species Aedes koreicus. The sequence goes on from JAHHFK020003737.1 coordinate 33,254, forward strand.
CCGCTTTATCATTGTCTGGAATCGAATAATGAGAAGAGACCCACACAAAGGTGACAATAAAATAACGTGAAGATAAAGCACTTAGAAGCTCCTGTATTTTCATGAGAAAATACGAGGAGTGTTTTACCGGCCTAAATGAGCGAATAGCTTCCATAGAACTGAGACTATCCGTGAAAATGAAATACTGATCCGGTTGAAGTTTATGAGCGACGCTATAATTTTTATTTGCTTCATCCAAAACTAGCGGAGTCCTTTATCAAAGACCTATCAGTGAAAAACGTCTTAGCGGAATCAACTAGTTAGGCCAAACTTTCTACGATAATGTTCTGGGCTTCTACGAAGCTCCTGCTTCATAAATAAATCAAAACGAATTGAATTGTTGAAATCGGAGAACCAAACACGATTGGAAATATTCGGCGAAGGGCTGACATCCTGTGTTATATACAAATGGAATGAACTCATGAAGCGTGTTTGAGGATTCAACTCAAGAAGCTTCTCAAAGTTTCCGATTACCGGGGGGTTCATAACTTCACACCTAGTGAAGAGTTGGAGAGATAATTCTGACAACCGACCCGTGAGTGGCAACATACCAGCCAACACTTCAGGAACTCATCGTAGGAATCGAGTGCATGCAACCTTACGCGCTTCAAGGTAATACTTATTTAAATATTTTTTTTTTAAACATGGCTGTTTTAAGATGGCCAGATGTTGAATATTGCCATAGGTAGTTAGTTTTGTATAATTGGTCTAACATTATTGAACTAATAATTAAACGTGACACAAATTGTCTTCATCTGTAAGCAGAGAGCAAGAAAAAGTTTTGCTATCATGATAATCATTGTAGCCGATGGTGGTTTCCACTCTAGGATGAATAAAGTTAAAGTTTCTAAATATTCAGTATCGAAATACACATCCCATTCCAAACACGAAATATTTTGGACGTCTTTTTCTAGACTTTTTCTGGACGTTACATTTTCAAATTTCTGCGCGTGTGCTCTCGATTTAGTGAAATCAGCAAACTCCTCTCGTAAAATGGGATTTATAAAAATTTCGTTGCATGATATGTACTGCCACCTATTGTATGATGTATGATATGATTTATGATATGTACTACCACCCATTGTAGCATGGAAACTAAGTCCGACAGCAATGGGCTCTCCTCTCTGTTAGACTTGATCAAGCTTTAATAACCACTGATTATCCTAATCATGCCATTGTATGAAGGGCCAAAAACAGGTTGGGTGGATCGATAGGCAACATCACTTATACGTCTCCACAGGGATATAAAGAATCTCCTTCCAGCAACAAGATTGAACAATTGGTCATAAGAGTGAGCTATCTAACACGAGGATGCCCAATGGGCGGGGAGAAGAACCCGCCCTCCATTCACAAACTGTTAGCAATGGGGAGTTGGCATTCCCACTCTCCCCATCCAGAGTGCTTCAATCGGGTGCCCTGATGGTCCCTCCCATTCACATGAAATATTTATATAATGGTGTATATATTTATGTAAAGAAAAATACTACAAGCATTCGTATCTATAATATATGATCTTCATTCGGTTGATCCTGAAATGCAAGAAATGTTGTAACATGTTAAAGTGTAGAGTTCTGTGGTTCGCGCTTAAGCACGTTTTCGTTCGTTTTCAGCGATACCAGCATTTCATCAAAATCCTGAAAAAGTTTATTAAATCTATTGAAATTTTACAAAACTAACATTTATTCATTTTAATTTACTGTTGTCATGGTCACTATTTGCTACTTGATGCCGATTTTATAATAGCAATCCGCTTTTATTTTTACTGACCTAATACTTATTGCTACCAAGTTAGGAATGGGAACATTTAAGTGGAAGGAAGTTAAAGATAAATGGGCAAAAAAACAATAAGTAATGTTTTGATCATCTTTGAATTAAAATCAATAAAACTATATTACCAAATATAATGATATTGTGAGTTTTGATCAAGTAATGACAAAGATTGAAATGTTAAATCAAACACTAGCCAAATTGCACACAGCGCTGCATGAATCAGATCAGCTCAGAATTGGTAGAAAGTCCATTTGTAAACCGGAAATGAAAAATACATTCAGCAATAAGTGCAAAAGCCTACCACAGCTGTAATTTTCTGCGTTATATACTGGACATATAAGGAATGCTAGATGTCATAAATGGAATGTATGTTTCATGTTTAAGCCAGATACCGCCTAAATCAGGTTTGTTGTATGAAAATGTGAAGGTCATTATATGATGGAAATAATACGGTGTTGTAAAGAAATACTACATAATGTACATATAATAATTAAATGCCGCTATTTGCCTCTTCCGCTGCGATCTTAGATGATTGAAACTCTTAAATAGCGAAAATTCCAACGTGATATAATGAAATTAAAATCATTGCCCAGTGAACAAGCGAACGGAACAGTTCGTTCGGTCAGCTCTCCGTTGCTTTGGAAGCTTTTCACAAGTTGTTTCAAGTCTTCAGCTCTAATTTTTTTTCTGAATCGCGAGTGAAATCGAGTCTTAGTTTTCTGAAGTAGAAAACGTTGAGTGTTAAACAGTGCAACAACGCCATTAATTGCAATTAGCGATATTGCCACGACCTAAAAGCCATATTGCTCCGCATCTATACGGCACGCACACCAGCAGTCCATCGTGTGTAGCGTGCAGTCGATCATCTGCTAACCACCACCGATCAGCAACATCATCATCGTCATCATTATCATCATCGTTCAGCTCAACGTCTAGCCGGCACACGCGGCCACGGATCGTCGTTCGACAACAGCACATTCGTCACCCGGCGGCAGCAGATCAGTGATATATATATAAGATAAGCTTTTGTTCTCTTTCTTCTGAATATATTGTTTTGTATTGTGTGTGAGAGTGAGTGAGAGTGAGTGAGAGTATGTGAGGAGTGTGCTTAGCTTTAGTTTGTTTTTCTGTGTTTAGTTATTTATAGATTGCGTCAGTGGTTGAGCGTCATAAGCTCTCAAAAGCGAGCCATGGATGATTTATCGCAAGATGAATCATCTATGACACGAAATGATGAGGTAGCTCATAGAGTTACCAGATCACGTGCATTTCCCGATAGTTCAGCTGGTCCATGGGTTGTTTACTTCCAGCCCAAAACGAACCCTCTAAACGTTTATCAGATCAGTAATGATCTGACCAAACGATTCTCGGCCGTGACCGAGATAATTAAAGTCAGACCCAATAAACTTCGGGTCGTTGTGTCCAACCTCAAGCAAGCTAATGAGATTGCGGTCTCCCAGCTCTTTACACTAGAATATAGAGTGTATATACCAGCTCGGGGTATTGAAATTGAAGGTGTGGTCACCGAAACGAGTCTGACCCCTGAGATCCTGCTGAAGCGGGGGGTTGGTCGATTTAAGAACCCCCCGCTTCCCCCAGTTCAGATACTGGATGTGCGCCAACTAGGCACAGTATCGATCACTAATGGTGTAAAGAAGTTCACACCATCAGATTCGTTTCGCGTGACCTTCTCTGGCTCAGCCCTCCCTCAATACGTCGATTTGGGAAAGCTTCGACTACTTGTGCGGTTGTTTGTACCTCTGGTCATGATCTGCCAAAAATGCAAGCAGATAGGACATACCACCTCCCATTGCGGCAATAAGGCACGCTGCTCCAACTGCGGGGAGACACATGAGGATGGCGCCTGTGCAGACAGGACGCCAAAATGCGTTTTCTGTAAGGGAACTCCTCCTCATGCTCTCTTATCATGCCCGGCGTTCAAACAACACGGGGAAAAATTAGAACGCTCGCTAAAACAGCGTTCCAGGCAATCTTTCGCCGAAATGGTGAAAAAAGCCTCCCCATCACCCAATGCCAATACAAATGCCTTTGGTCGTCTGTCAGATGACGAGTCTGACTTTGATTTGGCTGAAGAGGGAACATCAGTCAGTTTTCCGGAAGGTGCCCCACGGAAGCGAAGACGCGTCCGCCCACAGAAAAGTGCTGAACCGGAGCCCAAAATCAGCCTGCCCATTTCAAGGAAAGCTGGAAAAAAGGCTACTCCAATTCCTCCTGGTTTCCGTAGTGCTAACTACACCCAGGACTTTCCATCCCTTCCGGGGACATCCAAAACCCCTGATGCCCCGATTTTAAGAACAGAAGCCCCTTCCTCGACTGGGCTGTTCTCATTTGATAACATTGTCGAAGGCATCTTCAAGTACCTCGCAATTTCTGACCCTCTCAAAAGCATTGTTTTGGCAATGCTTCCAACAGTGAAGACTTTTTTGAAGCAATTGACAATTAAGTGGCCCCTCCTTGCAGCTATAATTTCCTTCGATGGATAATTTTCCAAATGAGGTCGGGGATTTGATCACTGTTCTGCAGTGGAATTGCCGAAGTTTTGTTCCCAAATTGGAAACTCTCAAATTTTTGGCTCACAATACCGGTTGTGATGCATTCGCTATTTGTGAAACATGGCTCTCTCCCGAAATCGATCTTCCGTTTCATGATTTCAAAATAATTCGTCTTGATCGTGAGGATTCACGTGGAGGAGGAGTACTTTTGGGGACCAAAAAGTGCTACTCCTTCTATAGAGTGAATTTTCCTCCAGGTATTGAAGTTGTCGCATGTCAGGCTGTTATTAAAAATAAGTCCTTCCAACTCCACGGTTGATCATGGGAGATTTTAACTCTCACGGTACAGGCTGGGGAGAACTGTACGACGACAACCGGTCTTCCTTGTTATATGACCTCTGTGACAACTTCAATATGACAGTTCTTAACAATGGAGAAGTAACACGTTTGGCTGGTCCATCCTCAGTTGGCAGTAGATTAGACCTCACACTTTGTTCGAATTCATTATCGTTGGATTGCACATGGAATGTGATTCAAGATCCCCACGGTAGTGATCATTTGCCTATTAAAATTTCGGTTGCCACCGGGTTCAATCCGTCGAAATCTGTCAACGTCACATATGATCTTACCCGTCACATCGATTGGACAAAGTTCAGGACAGCAGTAGATGAAGCCGTAACGACGGTAGAAGAGTTTCCACCGCTGGAGGAATATAACTTCCTCTCCAACCTGATCTTAGACAGCGCGCTTCAAGATCAAACTCGACCAGTTCCAGGAACGTCATTTCGCAGGAAACCTCCTTCTCCATGGTGGGATCAGCAATGCACCGAGGTTTACCGTAAAAAGTCCGACGCGTTTAAAGTTTTCCGTAGACGTGGAACACCTGAGTACTTCGAAGTATACACGGCTCTCGAACGCGAACTTAAGAGCCTCACTAAGGCCAAGAAACGCGGTTACTAGCAAAAATTCGTGGACGGGCTATCGCGCGAGACGTCGATGAGTACTCTTTGGAATACGGTGCGAAGATTGCGTAACCGAACTACGTACAATGAAAGCGAGGAGTACTCGGACCAATGGATCCTCAAGTTCGCGGAAAAGTTTGTCCAGATTCGGTGCCGGCACAGATGATTCCTCGCGAAACCGAAAATTCGATAGATGAGATCAGCCAACCTTTTTCAGTGGTTGAACTCTCTCTCGCACTCCTTTCGTGTGGCAATACGGCTCCAGGGGCTGATAGGATCAAGTTCAACTTGCTTAAGAACCTTCCAGACATCGCTAAGAGGCGCATGTTGAACTTGTTTAATCAGTTTCTGGAACTCAACATTGTACCGGATGATTGGAGAAGGGTGAGAGTTATTGCCATTCAAAAACCTGGTAAGCCCGCGTCCGACCACAACTCCTATCGACCCATCGCGATGTTATCCTGCATTCGAAAGTTATTGGTGAAAATGATCCTCTTTCGTCTGGACAAATGGGTTGCAACGAACAACCTGCTTTCAGATACTCAATATGGTTTTCGTAGGGGTAAGGGAACGAACGACTGTCTCGCGTTGCTGTCCACCGATATTCAGTTAGCTTTTGCTAAACAAGAGCAAATGGCTACTGTATTTTTGGATATCAAGGGGCTTTTGATTCAGTATCTGTTGAAGTTCCTTCAGATAAACTCAACGCTTGTGGCTTTTCACCATTAATGAACAATTTTTTGTACAATTTGCTGTCAGAGAAACATATGAGCTTTTCTCATGGAATCTCTACAGCTTCCCGATTTAGCTACATGGGTCTCCCCCAGGAATCATGTTTAAGCCCCCTTTTGTATATTTTTTATGTCAAAGACATTGACGTTTGTCTAAGTGACAACTGTACGTTGAGACAACTTGCAGATGACGGCGTAGTGTCTGTCACTGGACTCAATGGGGTCGATCTGCAAGGACCCTTACAGGATACCTTAGACAATTTGTCTACTTGGGCTCTCGAGCTAGGTATCGAATTCTCTACGGAGAAAACTGAGTTGGTAGTTTTTTCTAGGAAGCATAACCCGGCACAACCGAAGCTTCAAATTTGGGGTACACCGATAACTCTGTCCTTTAAATATCTTGGGGTCTGGTTTGATTCTAAGTGCACCTGGAGATCCCACATTGAGTATCTGAAGCAAAAATGCCAGCAAAGGATCAACTTTTTCTGCACAATAACTGGAACCTGGTCGGGAGCAGATCCGCAAGATCTTCTAACGTTGTACCGGACAACGGTTTTGTCGGTTATGGAATACGGTAGTTTTTGTTTTCAGTCGGTGGCTCGGTCGCACACATTAAACTGGAACGCATTCAGTATCGGTGTCTTCGTATCGCGATAGGTTGTATGCACTCGACTCATACGATGAGTCTGGAAGTGCTGGCTGGAATGTTGCCACTCTCGGACCGGTTTTCAGAATTGTCTCTCCGGCTCCTCACCCAGTGTGAAGTTATGAACCCCCAGGTAATCGAAAACTTTGAGAAGCTTCTCGAGTTGAATCCTCAAACTCGCTTCATGACTTTGTACCATTGATACATAACACAGGATGTCAGCCCTTCGCCGAATATTCCCAATCGTGTTTGCTTCTCCGACCTCGGCAGTTCGGTTCATTTTGATTTATCCATGAAGCAAGAGCTTCGTGGAATTCCAGAGCATCATCGTCCTATGATTGCTCCTGTGATATTTTCTGCAAAGTTTGGCCAAGTTAATTCCACTAAATCGTTCTTCACTGACGGATCATTGATAGATGAGTCAGCAGGCTTTGGTATATACAATGAAATTTATAGCGCCAATCGTAAACTTCAAGCTCCTTGTTCCGTATATGTCGCCGAATTAGCGGCAATACACTTTACGCTAGAAATTGTTGCCTCACTAACACCGGATCAGTACTTCATTTTCACGGATAGTCTCAGTTCTATAGAGGCTATTCGCTCTTTGAGGCCGGTAAAGCACTCCTCGTATTTTCTCATTAAAATACAGGAGCTTCTAAGTTCTTTATCTTCGCGTTATTTTATCATCACCTTTGTATGGGTCTCTTCTCATTGTTCAATTCTGGGCAATGAGAATGCGGACTCGCTTGCAAAGGTGGGCGCTATGGAAGGCGATATTTGGCGTTCAACGATTTTTTTCCTATTTTTCGTCAACAGTCACTCGTCAGCTGGCAGTATAAATGGAGTACAGGAGATTTGGGGCGATGGCAACATTCTATCATCCCAAAGATGTCGAAGAAATCTTGGTTTAGGGGGATGGATGTGGGTCGAGACTTCATTCGTGTCATGTCTCGCCTCATGTCCAATCATTATTCTTTGAACGCTCATTTATACCGGGTTGGGATGAGCGACAGCAATCTCTGTGAGTGTGGACAAGGCTATCAGGACCCAGATCACGTTATTTGGTCTTGTGTTGAGCATCGTGGAATCAGATCGGAGCTTAATGATTCCCTTCGGGCTCGAGGTAGACAACCCAAAGTGCCAATTCGAGATATTTTGGCTTTGCGTGATTTAGAGTATATGAAATTAATTTATGTGTTTTTGTCTAACATTAACCTTAGATTGTAGTTAGTTTAACCTGTATGTTTGCTATAATTTTTTTTTTTCTTTTTTTTATCTGTGTTTGTGTGTTTTATTTTCTTTTTCAAAAAATGTTCA
>JAHHFK020003738.1:0-42673 GCA_024533555.2 Aedes koreicus
ACATGCCTATTTGCATAGTAAGCAACATTGCACAGTTCACTGGTTGCCTGCACCCCACAACACACTCACATCAGAACCCGATGAATATAACGATATATGATATATATCGATATATGATGATATCGCTGGAAACGTTAAAGCGCGTAACAGTACAGAGTCCAATCACGTCATGGCCAGTCGCCATTCCATTTAGTGTGCAGGGAATGTGGAAACATGTTTTGTGAGTTCAATGTGTCAACAAGTATTGTGTACGATAGTTTCCTTTATAAAATTATCACAAAGATAAACTAAACTCTTTTTACTACTGATTGCATCAGGAAATTACTAGATCAAGCAATCGAAGGTCATAGGCGCAAACTTAGGGGGGCTATGTAAATACTTTTATCATTTTATTAAATAATGTTCGGTTTGGCATACATAGTCCATATTAAAACATTGCTTGCTTTTCCTGATAGATTGGTGCTGTTAATCGAAGAATTGTTTGTTTTTAGCAAAATGATAACATGCTTCGCTTGCAATAAAATCAATAGCAAATCTTACGCTTAGTATCATAACCGTGATAAAAAATTACCTTAAACGAACGATATCACAAATCCTCCAACCACTTCTTTAATGGTTTGGATGATACCTCAAATAGGTCGTTAAGAAAAGTAACCATGCGAAATTTATTAGGGAAGGATGTAGGGTTCCATTTTATTTGGTGTATTTTCGAGTATTTTTAAAAGAAGCTCTTGACAACGTATCATTTCAGATTTCCAAATGCTAGCATTATTCTGGGTAGAAATATATATAAAAAAAACAGAATTACACGAGCTTGTAGTCATCCGTTCCCAAAAACTGCTTTTAAAATTTCGAAAATGCTTCACAATAAATTGAGCCTTAACTGCGGTGATAGATTTCTCTTATAGATGCAGTTAACAGATCATTTCACGATACAGTGCGATTAAGGGTTATTGAATCTTGTAAATCTTAAAAGTAACCCAAAGTATTGTTCCGGCCATATAGCAGTTAACAGACAAGAATGTCCATCATCTGCAGGTAACTGATACGCGTATTTTGGAATTAAATTGTTGAATTGTTAAATGAAATTTCGGAAACAACGTATTTGGCAGTTCGTACAACGGTCAGCGTTGTATGTCTTTAATAAGTATAACTGTGTGTTATATCAGTTACACTCTATCGGTTTTATGACAGTTTAGTTACCGTGATTTCGGATGAATTCGATCAACCACATAATAATAATCGATTGATAATAATCTTTCGAATTTCTGTACACAGTTTGAAAGATACATTTAAGTTTCTGCGTTATATAATGCACATAAAGGGAATGTTACATTTGGCATAAATGGAAGATTGCAAACAATGTTGTATGCTGTATGAAAGATTGCAAAAAATTACGCTATGGCTTCCCATTGAATGAGGGGAAATTTTACGCGTTTATTAAAATTCATTATTTTTCAGTAAATGGCTACAAAATATGAACATGATTTGAACAGACAATGCGTCAATACGTGAGCACACTTAGGGTGAGCTTACATTGAATACAGTTTAAAATATGTCGATCCGCTATATACCAAGATTTGCATCTTCAGAATCACAAGGTGAACTAAGGACTGATTATATTCAATGATGAATATCATTTGAATATTCAGATATTGCACTCTCACGTCTTAGGTTTTACAGTTAGAACAAAAAATTGTGAACCAAATTTATGTAAATAATCAAGCAAAACAGTTTTTTTATACAAGCTATTGTTACAGCACTGCTAGTTTTCATTCCACTTTGATTCGTGACTCTTTGAACCACTGCTTCATTGGTTCCCCACTTTTTTGCAACATATCTCACTGACAACTGTCGATTTCGTAGTATTGTGGTAGTAGCTTTTTTTGTCCAAACTAGGAACCCGAGGCCCTAGAGGAACAAACTTTCGGTCCTTACTTGTTGTTGATAAGGGTTCAGAATACCGTTTCAAAACATCATCGACGACACACAAGGCACCGATCTTTCAGCAGGACACATACAACTCTCATTTGCCACATGCTACAAAGCTAAAATCTTTGATTTAATGTCGATTCTTTGTAATTCAAAATAAACTTACAATTTCGGTATTTTCACTCCTTGGATAAAATTTTATCCTTCCACACTTGCTCTCACTTGTAAAACGTGATAGTAAACATGAACAGCACGAACGTCTCAAAGCACAATATCAATGGGGTAAACAAACACAAAATATAATCATATTTCTTCAGGGGGTTCGTCGATCAGTTGCATATGCAACAATTCCGTTGCGATGAAATTATGTGGGCGCTCTGGGTTTTCCAACCATTTGGCGATGTTGGTTTTGCGGCGCTCTTCTTGGTTCATTACCACTGGTAAACATAACTTTTAAAAATGCTCATCTTACGTCAAAAAGCATTTTGACAAAATTTGTTAGTAAGCACAACAACCAAGAGGTGCATGGATTCAACGGTTCCATAGCTATTCTGTTTTGAATTTTTTAAGTTTATTTCGTCACAGTCCTTAATTAGAAAGAGACGAAAGATAGGGAAAATTACACGTCATCCTGTACCACCACTACGCTAAGTTATGAAAATGTTGTCACTTCTAATCAAAAACAAAATCTATGGATTCGCATTAAGGCTTCCCCAAACTTACTCTTTTTTTTTGCCGCCGCCGCAGCGAGATCGCGGCGAAAAAATCACCACGATGAGATTACATGGCGGCTTATGAGAGCGCACAAACCGATGCGATGCGTTTTTTTTTTAATCGCATCGGTTTGTGCGCTCTCATAAGCCGCCATGCCTTTTACTCAGAGTACCTGTGGGCTTCGTCTGGGCGTTGTTTCAAATTATTACCAAATTGAGTTTTTCCTTACTGCGCTGTGTATTTTACACTGGAGTGTGAGATGATGATGTCCTTGGTAGTTATGTGTCTAAACAACTGTTAACATAAAACAAATCAATCTCTTATCACACAAAAAAAATAATACGAAGAATCTTTGTTTATTAATGAAAAATGGCACATCCCAAGTGTATCTTGTACAACATAACTCGTAAAAAAACTTTTACCTATATTTAGCAAGAGTGAAATCGACAAAGTTTTTGCGTTATTGTCAAGTACACACGTTCGAGGCACGGTTCGTGAGTTTGTCATTTCGACAAAGGTTTTTCATTAGGGCCTAACTGTCACATGTAAACAATGTCTTCTTCCGTAAATTTCTCATGGCACAAAGGCTATCCATGCAAGCCTCCAATTCTATCGGATAGGTGAACTCTTTCTCTTCGAAATTACCGTGGTGGATTGATTAGGTGAGTTTTCAATGACGAAGAACTCGTGGAAAAAGCTATTGTTTACGTTTGTCAGTTAGGCCCTAATGAAAACCTTTGTCGAAATGACAAACTCACGAACCGTGCCTCGAACGTGTGTACTTGTCAATAACGCAATCGTTGCTTATCCTAAATCTTAATGAATAATAAGAGATGTTTGTGCTGTTACTATTAATGCCAGTTTTGGAAAACTCGATCGGAAATACGTTTACTGCTAGAGTTTCTACCGCATGATGAACCATCCCTTGCGGAGGATTTCAAAATGGTTATTTAGTATTGTGATACAAGAACTCTTTCGTTCATTTTAAGCAATGATGCAAATGTTCACATCATTTGGAGTAGCATAGCCAAACAAAACTTGATCTGACAATCATTTCTAAAAACACTTGGAAACAGCGTGATGATTATTTTGAGTGCAATTCAATATGAGCTCCGTCATATTTCTTATTTTACTCCCTTTTTTTAATTTTAGCTATTTATTCGCACGAACTGGAATCATTGAACATTTTTTTTTTGTAGCGAATGTGTCGGAATATTTGTTGATGCTGTATTTCCTGATTTCCCTTTATCTTTATAATATATATATATAGGGAAGATGTACCTATATTAATCTCATCACTTTGCAATTCATCCTACTTGAAATAAAACGGTATACACGTGACAGGATTAGTTAGTAATGTTTGTTGTAGTTATTTAACGCAAGCAAACATTATTAGAAAACGAAACCGATCCTTCAACTGCCCAATTGTTTGATTCATCGTAGGATGAATATAGGAACAATGAGATTAATATGGGGGCAGTTTCCCTATTATAAAGTTTATATATACATTTTTATAGCCAAATCGTGTTCATATTTTATAGCCATACAATAATTCGAAAATTTATTATCAATCGATTCTTATTATGTGGTAGGTAAGTTGATCAAATTCATCCGAAATAACGGTACCTAGACCGTCATAAAGCCGATAGAGTATAACTGCTAATTCTAGATTCAAGCCCTCTTAGCTCTGTGTGCTGCAGAAAAGCTTTTCAAGTTTGATGCTCGTTGGCACAGTTGGCACAATTCCAATTATCTTCTAGAGAGGTCAGATGTACTTCAAATGCTCATTAGTGATTGCTTAGGGCCTGTTCATAAACCACGTAGACTCATTTTAGAAAATCTCATACCCCCTCCCCCCTCGTAGACATTTCTTCATACATTTTTTTGATTTTTTGTATGGAGCGTAGACTTTGATCAAACCCCCCTCCCCACAGAAAAGTCTACGTGGTTTATGAATAGCCCCTTACTGCGGTTTGCTTGCAGACTGCGCCATTGATGGACAACGAACGCATGCGGTAAAACATGATTAAACAATAATTAATTTCTCACGCGTTGGTTACAAATACTTTTATAGGGAATTCCGTAATTTTCAATAAATTTCAACATTGGACTTTCACCCATTTCAGAAACCTAAAAAAATGGACAATCTACGTAATCTGTTCGGTCAGGTATCGACGCTGGCTTCGATGAAGACAAACTCCACTTCGAGTGCCACCGGTTCATCTGGCAGTGCGGGAGCGCACAATGCCGGGTTGAACCATCCGGGCGAGCGACAACGGTCGATCAGCGGGGATTTTTCAAGCTTGGAAACTCATCAGAACCGGGTCATGAAACAGCACAAGGCGGCCGATCGGGACAGCTACTACTACATCATGTAAGTAGACGAGGACATATATTATTTGCCCAAACGAGCCTTGACCCATAAACCACAAGATGGAAGATGCTATCATTGTATTTTATTACATGACTCGGGCCCAGCCTACGCTATAGAGCAATTTAGTAATGGGGATGACGCGTGATACGGTTGATTAAGTTTGAGCTCTTATATGCCGACGTTCCGTTGTTCGTTGCCTTTTTGTCTTGGCAGTCATCAGCACTCAATGAAGCGTGGTGACTTAACGAATGGAATCATTCTCGCCCGACGGGTATGCAAACGTATTAGCACATCGTAAAAACTTTTAGGCGTATCCCGCCTGTTCGTCTCTTTGTGTGAACTATGATGGCACATGACGGCAACAGAAAAGTGTTGAAGTTAACCACCACTCTATGCCACTTTAGATGTGTCCTGCACAGTAAGCAAAAAGATGTCGGCAGTTTATAGAGCTATTCAACGGATAATTAACTTACTATAGGAGCTTACGAGTAATAGTTTTATAATACCTATAAGCTTTAGTTTTTCAAAACAATAATTAAGGGATCAGTGCTACATTCATTTCATAGAGAAATAAAACAATTTGTTCGACTAATGTCAGGAACGCGCTCGGTAGGATTGTGTCAATTGAATGTTATAAATTCGCCAGCATCGATGTGTTTGCGAGGCAAAATGTTCGTGAGCTCCCTGCATGACACTGTTCGTTGCCCATTTGTCACTGCACTTGACCCGTTAGTCATTGCTGCCATTTGTATGCACTTGCCTGACGTATAACACCATTTGCACATATGGCTGCCGAAGGCGGACAGTACGAGGTTATTGGGTTAATGATTTATGATCCAGTTTGAATTTAATCTCACTTCAACATATGTACGAGGGGTGTATAATGTCATGTGGTGGTGTTCGAAAGCTTTTGTTCATTATTTCTGTATTATTAATTGTGAAAATTAGGGTAAACTTGATGGTGTAGCAATCGTATCCGCATGGTGAAAAGGAAAACCAGTTGATAAACTAAGCTTTATATATATATATTTTTTATAAATCATTTGTTCAGGCTCAATTGAATCAACTTTACAGAGCCATATTTTCATATGTATATACATCAATTATCTTAAAACTAACGTTAAGGGGGTAAACCGACTACTCGCGGCCGTCTCGAGGTTAATAGGAATAACAATTGAACGGATGGGAAGATGGGCGGGAATTTGAAGTATGGTTTACAAAGCACGTTTATTTTATATTCGGAATTGGCTAAAAACTTATAACTATACAACTTTTGGTTTTCTTTTGACTTGAACATTGTTGAGAAAGAAAAAAAAACACACACACAAACACAGATAAAAAAGAACTTATAGTAAACATACAAGTTAAACTAACTACAATCTAAGGCTAATGTTAGTCAAAAACACATAAATGAGTTTCATAAACTCCAGATCCCGTACAGCCAAAATATCTCGGTACATTGGGCTGTCTGGGCTGGATTTAGTGGAATCAACTTGGCCAAACTTTGCAGCAAATATTACCGGAGCAATCATAGGACGATGATGCTCTGGGATTCCATGAAGCTCCTGCTTTATGGATAAATCAAAATGAACCGAATGGTTGAAGTCGGAGAAGCAAACACGATTGGACATATTCGGCGAAGGGCTGACATCCTGTGTTATGTACAAATGGTACAAAGTCATGAAGCGAGTTTGAGGATTCAACTCGAGAAGCTTCTCATGGATCGGAAGTGTTAGTGAGTAAATTCGGTCGGGATAGATTGTGCTCGCGAAAAAAAATGATATTTTCCGTCGCTAAACAGTTTGGAAAAGTGGTGAAAACATATTTTTTTTGCTTGGTTCTCAGCCTCCATTGGCAGTTCTTGTTGAAAATGTTCTCCCTCTCGCGCTGAACGGATAGCTTTCTCTCTGTCTGTCGCGCGTGTTTGCTTTGTGGGAGAAGCGAAGTGGTGTTGATGTGAGTTTGATGGATTGAATTTTTTTTTCGCCCACCCTGGATGGGATTCATCAAAACGTAAAGATAGGGAGGTAGGTGGTTGTGTGTGTTGGCAGTAGTTTGCATCGCATCGGCGGCAACAACAACAACAACGTTATCATCTAGCACGACGACTGCGGCAGTAGAACTTCATCGCGCGTCGCGTTGTTCTGTGTCGCGGATTACTAGTGTGCGTGTGCAATTGGTTCCGGTGAGCTGAAGTTAGAAGAGTGTTGCGTGTAGCGGGATCGCGCCGTGCTCGCGATTCTTTCAAAAAAACTGCATACAATCAATTGCGCTGTGGTGTGTTGGTGATTTTTCCTCAACCGAGCTCAGGTCCAAAGTGTCGTCGTTCGCGGGTATTGTGGGGGAAGATAGTGTGTATTGTTTAACAACCGTGTAAAGTTAGAGGTCATAAGCGAGTTTATTATTCTTATTCATTCTGTTTCCTGCAACCAAGTGCAAATATCTAGAACTAGATTTTAAAGAAAAATACCACAACCGTGCCAAAGTGAATTTTGATTCGGTGTGCAGGCCTAGTTTGTAAATTAATCGGTGCAAGAAGAGTGTATTAGACACAGATATAATGTTACTACCGGAAGGTTTCCGACACGTCGGCGACGGCCGGGTTGATGTGGACGAGTGCCGACGGCAGCAGCTGCGGGTCAGGACTTGGCCATCTAGGACATCGAGGAGAGCCGGTTTGCAAAGCAACAAATTATTTATTTCTACCATATTTTGAGGACAATATCTAATATCCTGTTCTATTTTATTTTATTTTATTTTATTTTGTCTATTTTGTTTTGTTTTGTTTTTCGTTATGTTTGTCTATTTTCAGTCACATTTGAGCAGTCTTTTGCTTTTGGCGGATGGTGTAGGTATGTACTTTCAGCGTATCGTTAACCAAAACGAACCCTGCTGCTAACCCTTCCCCAACTATCCAACATCCCAGTGATTTCTCGTGGAAGTGCAGAGGATTTCTCGGCTTCCTCCAAAGCGAGTATCATGTCAACACGTTCCTTCCCATTCCCTACTTGACCAGCATTCGGGCACGGCCGGCACCGGTATTGCTTTATAATGGGTCATCAGTTTTTACACATTGAAGATGTATGTTAGTCCCAAACATCATCTGTTGGTTCTTTGTGTAAATACAGCTGATCTGGCAATAACGGAATTGCATCCGTGGGCGGTTAATCATGCTCATGCTCATGCTCAACTCGAGAAGCTTCTCAAAGTTTTCGATTACCTGAGGGTTTATGACTTCACACTTGGTGAGGAGCCGGAGAGACAATTCCGAAAAACCGATCGGGGAGTGGCAAAATGCCAACCAGCACTTCAAATGTGGGGGGGGGGGGGAGAAACACGGGGAAAAGAAAACACCAATAAGATGTTCTGGTTTATGTGGGGGCGGCCGGGAGAAAAAAAAAACATGTATTCAAAACGAAAAATTGTGGGGGGGGTGGGGGGGGGCCCCCCCGGGTGGGGGTAGTGGGGGGGGGAAAGTTGTTTTGGGGGGTTTTTTGTTTTAGGGGGGGGTGGGTGCGGGGGTAAGAACCCAACCTATTTTTAATGGGGTGGTGGTGGGTGATATATTTGTTGGTGGGTGGTGGTGGTTTGTTCTAAAAAAAAACATTTGTCTTTTTTGTGTGGATGTTTTTGTGGTATATTTTGTGTTGTGTTGTGGGTGTGTGTGCACAGTGGTCGGAGATGGTCAAATCACGAACTTAATTGTATAGCGCCTTAAATATTAACTTTATCCAAAAAGTGCCTGCAGACGAATTGTTCACATATGTGTTGCGCATAGTTTGGTAACTTCAAAAAAATGTGATCGCCTACTATTAAAAAAGTAAAAATAACTAACTTATTTTCCTTAATAGATAGAAAGATATTTTGTTTCGCAAAGTTGTAGATCTACTCAAAATGTGAAACTTTGTTGAAGACATAAAATTTCTATGTCAAGTAGTTTTGGAGATATAAGTCGTTTTTGGTGACAACCCCTTTAAAATTAGTTTTTATTACTTAACTTTTCATATATACATTTTTTATGCAAACTATGATTGAGAAAATGTAAACAACATAAAATCACATGTTTTGGTGAAGACAGCATGAAGATTAATGCATTGCTTACAAAGTTAGAGCACTTTTTAACTTCATTTTACCGCAACTTTGACTGCATATAGGGGAGAAGGTGGCAAACCGGGAATCAATAACAGCTAATTATATTAAAGTTTACATTTAGTTCTTTAATGTAATGAAGATTTTGTTAGCGCCAATTCATAAATGAATGAGTAAGATCACGTTAAATGATCGCATGTTTTTGACTTTTTCTATACAGAAACGAGCATGTCACCTAAATTTTGCAAGGCAGCATGAACATTTGAGAACCAGATATCATCAAATATAGTCATAATCAGCAAAGAAATGTTTCTGGGGTATTGAGAGGTGTTTGTATGGGAAATTGTGTGAAAGTGTATTGCATTTCATATATAAGTAGCTGTTATTGATTCCCGGTTTGCCACCTTCTCCCCTATATGCAGTCAAAGTTGCGGTAAAATGAAGTTAAAAAGTGCTCTAACTTTGTAAGCAATGCATTAATCTTCATGCTGTCTTCACCAAAACATGTGATTTTATGTTGTTTACATTTTCTCAATCATAGTTTGCATAAAAAAAATGTATATATGAAAAGTTAAATAATAAAAACTAATTTTAAACGGGTTGTCACCAAAAACGACTTATATCTCCAAAACTACTTGACAAAAAAATTTTATGTCTTCAACAAAGCTTCACATTTTGAGTAGATCTACAACTTGCGAAACAAAATATCTTTCTATCTATTAAGGAAAATAAGTTAGTTTTTATACTTTTTTCATAGTAGGCGATCACATTTTTTTGAAGTTATCAAACTTTTTGGATAAAGTTAATATTTTTATGGCGCTATATAATTAAGTTCGTGATTTGACCATCTCCGACCACTGTGCATTGGGTCACGTGACAGACACTACACCGTTATCTGCATGTTGTCGCAACGTACAGTTGTCACTTAGACAACCGTTAATGTCTTTGACATAAACATTATACAAAAGAGGGCTTAAACATGATCCCTGGGGGAGACCCCTGTAGCTAAATCGGGAAGCTGTGGAGTTTCCATGAGAGAAGCTTATATGTTTCTCTGACAACAAATTGTACAAAAAATTATTCATTAATGGTGAAAAGCCACAAGCGTGGAGTTTATCTGAAAGAACTTCAACAGATACTCAATCAAAAGCCCCCTTGATATCCAAGAATACAGAAGCCATTTGCTCTTTTTTTAGCAAAAGCTAACTGGATCTCTGTGGAAGGAACGCGAGACAGTCGTTCGTTCCCTTACCCCTACGGAAACCATATTGAGTATCTGAAAGCAGGTTGTTTGTCTCAACCCATTTTTCCAGACGGAAGAGGATCATTTTCTTCAACTATTTTCGAATACAAGATAACATCGCGATGGGTCGATAGGAGTTGTGGTCGGACGCAGGTTTTCTAGGTTTTGGAATTGCAATAACTCTCACCCATCTCCAATCATCCGGTACAATGTTTAGTTCCAGAAACTGATTAAACAAGTTCAACATGCGCCTCTTAGCCACATCTGGGAGGTTCTTAACTAGCTTTATTTACCCGACATGCATTTGTAAACTAAATATTATAATAATTATAAAAATTATAATAATAGTAATTATATAATAATAATAATTATATTATAATAATATAACAATAATTGTCGCTACAAATTGAAGTATGCATTAAGGGTTTGATTAAGTACGCATATTTTAAGTGTGGTTTTTTATGTATTGCATGACTACTTACAGGCTTGCTGCCACTTAATTAATTTAAATTTGACTCGTTTGTCAATAGCTCATTTCAGCAGCTTAATATAAAAAGGTGTACGAAAATGGAGCATTTAGTATTTAGGTAAAAAAAATGGAGCATTTAGTTTCACCTCCAAATTTGCGAATAAAGCATTTTTTAATTAAGGGGGGAGTAAAAGAGGTGGGGGGGAAGGTTGGGGGGGGGTGTTTAAGGTGGTGGGGTGTTTTGGGAGGGGAGATTGGGGGGGGGTTGTTGTTGACGATGAGTACCCCTTGGTGCCGGTGTGACGTGAGCTGAATTGGACGAAGTGAGAGAAACGTCAACATAGAGAAATATAATCGGGGCTAGTGTCAAGTGAAATGATTGTCTAAATTAATCACGAACGGCAGGAGACTATTTTGTTTATAAAGTAAATTCATTTAATTTCAAAACTTATACATTTTTATTATATATATAAAAATCATTATTCTAGAGCGTAGATTGGCGATAGACAACAGTTTGTGTGCAATTATAATTAAATTCGGACACTAAATTGTAAGTCATTATAATTATTTAATGTTAAATTATGAACGTTGAATTAAAACCCACTTTGTTACAGCTTTAGCAGTAACTTACGCAATTAAAAGGTGAGTTTGCTTGAAGGAATCCGAAAGGGAAAATATTGCACCAACAAACTAAAGAATTTATCGGATATTTGGGATGCTTCAGAGATCGATCGTACGGCAAACACGATCGCGGACACGGGCTGCAGAAGGAGCTGCAGCTAACCTTCAAAATGATGACGATCAACATGAGACGGTATCTGTGATGTCATCGGAAGCAAATTTTGAAGCTTCTGCGATCGACGATGATCGAGCGGAAGAGAAGGATTGTGGTGCTTGTGATCGTCAAAACAAGGCCGAATGGTACATGGTACAGTGCAAGGATTGTGAAAAGTGGTTCCATTTTTCCTGTGCCGGAGTGAGCCACAAAACTGTACATTCGAAACCGTTTTCATGTGTGCTCTGCGTCCCGCGGGTTTCACCACTACCATCAACTTCGGTAACCAGGCGTACCAGTACGTCTAGCTCACGTAGGGCACGTTTATCTCGCGAAATGGAACGTCTTGAAGAGGAGCGTGTTTTACAGGAAAAAATACAGCAAGAGATGTTAGAGAAAGAAAAAGCACTAATTGAAAAAGCAACTATGGAGAAGCTGAAACGCGAGAAGGAGTTTATTGCCCGCAAATATGAACTGTTGGGGCAGCAAGATGAAGCTGACACTTCAAGCTTGCTAAGCGTTCAAAGCAATCAGTCCTGTAGAGTAGAAGATTGGGTCCAAGATCAGAACAGTGCAGTTGGTAGTGTTGTTGGGCAGGTGTCCGGTGTAGGTGTTGAGAGTAGTCACACACACACCGAAGGAAATGGCACGAAAGTACAATCTACATCTACTCCATTGAGAGCAGATTCCGTTGTTATCCACACGATTCCGGAGAACGATGAAGTGTCTAGTATAGGAGGAGTCGTGGATACTGAAATGGAAAAGTCGCTTGGGAGCATGAGAATTGGTGATGAGTATCCGGCGGCAGCAGCGGGTATTGAAGGCATCATGCCAATGATAGATGTCCGGTCATTTGCAAATTTGCTCAATCAATCTAAGTCCCAGGTCGTCAAGAAAGGTGCTATTCCGAAGATCCCACTGCCTTCGTATTAAATGTGGCGTAGAGAGACAGATGACCTTCGCAAAGAGCAGGATCGGCAACAGGAACAACACAACAAAGAAATTGAGCAGAGACGTAAACGTGAGTTGGACCTTGTCAACAGAATCCAACGGCTGGAAGATTCCAGGAAGCAACAGTTTGAGTTACAGCGACAACGGGAAGCAGATCTCGTGCGGCAACTACAACAGCGAGAGAAAGAGGAAACAGATTTCAAGAAGCAGCGAAAGAAAGAATCAGCCGAACGTGAGGCGGAGTTACGCAGTTTGAGAGAGATGAAGCGAAAGTTCTTCGATCTGCAGTTGTCTACTCAGCGAGACCAGGTAGCTGCTACTGAAGTCTGTGCGACCGATGGGGTACCGACGGCTCCAGGACAGAGTACAAAGAAATCATTGAGGCAATCAATGCCTGATAGCAGCCAGGAGGAAATACAACCACCAAGTGGTACGCAAGTAGGTGTAGGTAACGACCCCCCCGACCAAACCACTCCCTTGGTAAGTGCACCGCATTTATTCGCCAGTTCACTCAATTCAATAAATACCACCCCCTCGAATCATCATCAATACGAGACAGATGAGCGATCTGTTTCTTCTCCAATGGGAGGACGATCACATCATTCTAACTGTTTATCTCAGCCAGGACCAACGTTTACCCCTTACGTCGCCCCTCAATACGAATCACCATTGAATTTGCCTATGCTTTCTCACCATGTTGCGCCTCAATATGATCCTAGGCAAATTTCCCATCAAGCAGACCCCTCTGTTGCCTACTACGACCCTATGCGATTCCAACGAGGACCAACACAGCAGCAAGTTATGGCAAGGCAGGCTATCTCTAGGGAACTTCCTCCGTTTACCGGAGATCCTACAGACTGGCCGATGTTTATCAGCAGTTATCAACATTCAACTATTGCGTGTGGGTACACGGACTACGAAAACCTACTGCGGTTACAGCGGTCTCTCAAGAGCACGGCTAAGGAAGCAGTTAGCAGTTTACTGTTACATCCGTCGTCGGTTCCTCAGGTCATCTCGACGTTACAGACTTTGTATGGCCGACCAGAACAGATCGTGTATAATATGGTCGCTAAGGTACGCAGTACTCCAGCCCCGAGAGCAGATCGGCTGGACACTTTGGTAAATTTCGGTCTGACGGTACAGAACCTGTGCGGACATTTGAAGGCGGTCGGACTGGAGAATCATTTGTCGAATCCTATCCTATTGCAGGAGCTTGTTGAGAAGCTGCCACCGACGGTAAAATTTAACTGGGCTCTTTATCAACAAAATCTGCCTATTGTAGATCTCAGCAGCTTTGGTGACTACATGGAGAAGGTCACGTCTGCTACAAGTAGCATAGTTACGCCTCTAATAAATCAACCCAAGACGAATAAGGAGGACCGGTCAAGGGGTAAGGAAAAGACCTTTGTGAATGCACATGCAGCGGTAGACCAACAACAACTATATCAGCAGGCTAAGCGGTCAAATGTTCCGGTTAATAAAGCAGAAACATCATCAACATGTTTGTCTTGCGGCGGAGGAAATCATCAAACGGCGAGTTGCGCGACCTTCAGAAAGTTGAACGTAGATGCTCGTTGGAAAGAAGTGAAAGAAAAACAGCTTTGCTGTCGATGCTTGACGTCTCACAGTCGTTGGCCGTGTCGTGGAGAAGTTTGTGGAGTGAACGGGTGCCAGAAACGTCACCATCGGCTGCTCCATTCCAACCAGCATCCAACGGAAAAGGAGTCGACCAACGAAGCGACGAATGCTACTGTTACGGTTCATCGTAAGCTTACGTCACCAACTCTGTTTCGGATGTTACCTGTGACGATCTATGGAAGTAAGGGACAGGTGGAAACGTTTGCCTTTCTCGATGATGGTTCCTCCGTTACTATGATGGAAAAATCGATTGCAGAGACGCTGGGACTAGAAGGTAAGGCTGAAGAATTATGCATACATTGGACCGGCGGAATACAGAAGAAATTGTGTACACAGCAAGTGGCGGTAGAAATTTCGGCTATTGGCAGCGATAAACGGTTCAAGGCATCAGAGGTGTACGTTGTGGATAATCTAGGTTTACCTGAGCAAACGATAAATTTCACAGAAATGGAACAACGTTACGACTATCTCAAAGGACTTCCTGTGAGAAGCTTTACTACAGCGATTCCAGGAGTAATGATAGGATTGAATAATATTCACTTGCTAGCCACTTTAAAACTTCGAGAAGGGCGGATTGGCGAGCCGATAGCAACGAAAACGCGCATTGGATGGACTGTATACGGAAATCTACGAGGTAAAGTTGATCGTCTTCCACATCGTCAAATGTACATCGATACGAGAACAGCTGATGAAGACCTGCACTCTTATGTTCAAAAATTCTTTTCTCTAGAGAGTCTTGGGATTAATGTGGTACCAAACCTAGAAAGCAAAGACGATCATCGGGCTCGAAAGATTTTAGAGGAAACGACGAAGCGCAACGAAAGTGGCAGATTTGAAACGGGTCTACTCTGGAAGACCGATAACGTTAAATTTCCGGACAGCGCATCCATGGCAGAAAAGCGACTCATGTGTCTGGAGAAGCGACTTGGTAGAGACCCAAAATTGTACAACATCGTACGCCAGCAGATAGCTGAAATGCAGGTAAAAGGCTATACACATAAGGCAACCACGAGAGAGTTGGCAGAGTTCAAATCAGATCGTTCGTGGTTCTTACCGCTAGGAGTAGTACTGAACCCAAAGAAGCCAGAGAAAGTGAGACTCATCTGGGACGCGGCAGCCAAGGTTAAAGGTGTTTCGCTAAATACGGAATTGTTGAGTGGTCCTGATCTTCTCGCGCCGTTATTGAAAGTGATGTTTGGATTCCGAGAAAAAGAAGTGGCTCTATGTGCGGACATCATGGAAATGTTCCACCAAATACAAATCCGAAAAGAGGATCGCAGTGCACAACTGTATAAGTGGAGGGATTCTTCAAATCTGCCGATGGAAACCATGGTAATGGATGTCGCAATCTTCGGTGCAACATGTTCTCCAGCACACTCACAGTTTGTGAAGAACAAGAATGCCGATGAACATCAGGAAATGTATCCGCGAGCGGCAAAAGCTATCAAGGAGAAACATTATGTTGATGACTATCTGGACAGTCTCGATAAGCAAGAGGAAGCAGTTGAACTGGCACTGGAAGTGGCAAAAGTTCATATCGCCGGTGGTTTCTATATTCGAAATTGGATCTCAAACTACAACACCGTTCTTGAACGAATTGGTGAAACCAACCCTGCAACGGTGAAAAGTTTCGTCGGAGAAAACCAAGCTGAGCGTCTGCTGGGGATTGTTTGGCTACCGGAGGAGGATGTCTTTACCTTTAAGTTGAACTTCTGTGACGAAATTCGAGTCTGTATGGAAGGCCTGGTAACGCCGTCTAAACGAGAAATGCTACGGGTGGTAATGAGCATCTACGATCCACTGGGGCTTGTTGCGGCTTTCGTTATCCATGGAAAGATCCTTATCCAAGATGTCTGGAGATCTAGAATCGATTGGGATCATAAAGTTCCTCTAGATGTGTTTGGTCGATGGAAGTTGTGGCTGAATGCTCTGCGAAAGATGAGTGAAATCAAGATTCCCCGTTGCTATTTTCCAGGGTACAACCCCAGCAGCTACCGTTCATTGCAACTACACGTTTTTGTGGACGCTAGTGAGCAGGCCTTTGCAGCCTGTGCATATTTTCGAATTGTAGATCAAGGAAGAGTTCGTTGTTGTCTGGTCGCTTCAAAAACTAAAGTGGCACCACTTAAACCCCTATCGATTCCTCGTTTAGAACTAATGGCAGCGGTGATTGGAGCTAGGCTGAAGAAGACGGTTACTGAGAATCACTCCTTGGAGATACAGCAGACGTTTTATCACAGTGATGCCGGAACAGTTCTTTCCTGGATCCGGTCTGATGTTCGTCGCTACCGCCAATTTGTAGCGTACCGAGTGAGTGAAATACTGAGTTTGTCTTCGGTCGAAGAATGGCGCTGGGTTCCAACAAAGCTGAACGTTGCCGATGAAGCCACAAAGTGGGGAAGAGGTCCGTCATTTGAACCAGAAAGTCGTATCATGACAGGACCACTATTCTTGTATGATGACCCCCAGGAGTGGCCGAAAGATTATCGAGCCGAAGTGATGGAAACCGAAGAAGAACTCCGTCCAGCGTACGTGTTTAGTCATTTTCTAACGGAACGATTGATAAATTTCGATAATTTCTCGAGGTGGGAACGATTGCTACGGTGCGTTGCGTACGTTCATCGTTTCGTTTCTAACTTGAAACAGCGGTACAACAAAGAATCAGGAGAGGGTGGAAGACTTACGACGCTAGAGTTACAGGAAGCTGAACGAACTCTGTGGAAGCTGTCACAGTCTGAAGTATATCCGGATGAAGTGACCATATTGAAATACAACGCGCAAGCAAATAATACAAAGCTGAAAAAATTGGAGAGGACTAATCCACTTGTGAAGTTGTCACCGGTGATGGACGAATATGGAGTTCTTCGCATAGATGGCCGTATAGCTAACAGCGAATATGCAGACTATGACGCCAAATACCCTATCATCCTAGCAAAAGAACACGCCATAACAACACTGCTACTTGATTGGTACCATCGAAAATTCCGTTACGCCAACAACGAGACAATCGTCAACGAGATTCGCCAGAGGTTCTACGGGCCGAATGTGAGAGTACAGGTTCGAGCTGCAAAGAAGCGATGCATGTGGTGCCAGGTGAACAAATCCTTGCCCTCTCCACCAAGAATGGGATTGTTGCCGCGAGCAAGGCTGACTCCTTTCAAGCGATCTTTCACCTATACTGGGATTGACTATTTCGGACCGTACTTCGTCAAAGTTGGGCGAACTGCTGCAAAGAGATGGGTTGCTCTCTTCACTTGCCTGGTAACGAGGGCGATTCACCTAGAGGTAGCGAGCGGTTTGTCAACCGACTCTTGTAAGAAGGCGATACGAAGGTTCATCGCGCGCAGAGGGGCTCCGGTGGAGATTTATTCCGATCGTGGAACCAACTTTGTTGGTGCTAACCGAGAATTGATGAATGAGATTAAGCTCATCAACACACAGCTCAGTAGCACCTTCACAGATCACAAGACACAATGGAAGTTCAACCCACCTGCTGCTCCGCACATGAGGGGAAGTTGGGAAAGAATGTTTCGTTCGGTCAAAGTCGCATTGGGTACACTGCCTTTCGAACGAAAACTCGACGATGAAGCCTTGGTAACATTTTTAGCTGAAGCCGAGTATATGATAAATTCACGCCCCCTGACATTTGTGCCCATTGAAAGCGACGATCACGAGTCGCTCACGCCGAATCATTTTCTGATGCTGAGTTCAAGTGGGGTAAAGCAACCAGAGAAGACACCTGTGAATGAGGGCATGGCACTGAAGGGGAGCTGGAATAAGATTCAACACACACTGGACAACTTCTGGCGTCGCTGGTTGAAGGAATACCAACCGACAATAACAAGACGTACTAAATGGTTCCACGATGTTCGTCCAATTCGAGAGGGAGACTTGGTGGTTATTGCGGATGAGGGAGTGAGGAATCGGTGGATCAGAGGTCGTGTTATAAGGACACATCCAGGGAGAGACGGCGTACCAAGGCGTGCCGACGTGCGAGTTGCTGATGGATCGATGATGCGGGATCGACCAGTGACCAAGCTGGCACTGTTGGATGTTGGTAATAGGAGTGACGCCGAACCAGATGTTCTAGCGACACGTAGGGGAGGATGTTGTTGACGATGAGTACCCCTTGGTGCCGGTGTGACGTGAGCTGAATTGGACGAAGTGAGAGAAACGTCAACATAGAGAAATATAATCGGGGCTAGTGTCAAGTGAAATGATTGTCTAAATTAATCACGAACGGCAGGAGACTATTTTGTTTATAAAGTAAATTCATTTAATTTCAAAACTTATACATTTTTATTATATATATAAAAATCATTATTCTAGAGCGTAGATTGGCGATAGACAACAGTTTGTGTGCAATTATAATTAAATTCGGACACTAAATTGTAAGTCATTATAATTATTTAATGTTAAATTATGAACGTTGAATTAAAACCCACTTTGTTACAGCTTTAGCAGTAACTTACGCAATTAAAAGGTGAGTTTGCTTGAAGGAATCCGAAAGGGAAAATATTGCACCAACAAAAACTATGTGAGCCAGAGGGGTGGATATACTGTTTTTTATATTTTTTTTAACATCATGTCTCAAATGCAAGAGAATTTTTTTTTATTTTGAACTCGCATGAATTGGCTTTGTTTTTACATAAATAATAATAAACGGAACAACAATTAACCGTGTTTGCGCTTTTCGGCAAAAAGGTGTTAATTTATCATGTCTCAAATGCAAGAGAATTTTTTTTTTTGATCTCGCATGAATTGGCTTTGTTTTTACATAAATAATAATAAACGGAACAACAGTTAACCGTGTTTGCGCTTTTCGGCAAAAAGGTGTTAATTTACTCTAAATGGCTTGAAAAAGGCAGGAATTGGGTTCCACTAAAGTGTGGTAAGTCTACTCTTTCCTTGTTTATGTTGGAAGCGACACGTTCAGACACGTTTAAAATAGGTTCTAATTTTAATTTTTCTTTATTCATCATTTATTTATCTTCTTCACTGCACAAGATACAAACTTTGAATAACTCATACATGAATGAGCTGCTCCATTGATAGGCATTCACGCACTGCAGTAAACAAACCAATACACATGTTTCAGGCAGCGAACTCATACATGATATGTATACCAACAATCAATATGATAGCAGCAATTTTAAATGGGTTCCTTGATGTAGAACCCCTTGGTCTGAAGTACATCTTGCAACCTGTACCTTGCAATATATTCTTGCGCTTTTTGCTTCTTTGTTTTTGTTTTGATTCACTGTGTTATTTTGACAGAATATTTAAGGGTGTGTTCTGTTTTTAGGGGCGTATAATCAAGCTTGGGACCGAGCTTGAGGCCGATGTGCTGGTACTTCGTGAGCCAAAAACTATATCCATTGGCCGATAAGAACATAGGAAAGTACTTTAAGTCCGTTGCAGTTAGTATTTGACCACTTCTTTCTAATTACTGTGGCGCATCTCGTTATTATAGCGAGAAACTAATGAAAGCATTTTGATCCGGTAAGATTGTTTATTCAGTGGTTAAAATTTCATGAAAATGTATCGACATTTTCAAAATCTAAAAGATGGAACGTGTAAGACGTGAGAGAGTTCTGCACATTGAAGTGGAACATTCGATCGGAAACTACGAATGTAGGAGCGTGATTTGGCGAAAAAGTTCACTGCGTCGTACAGAACAGTTCGGAGAATCTTAGGGTCGTACCCTGTCAGCAAACTTTCCAACAGGACGCTGAAACGAAACCTGGTTTCCAGAAAGTTGTACGAGCAAGTGCTGACCAAGTACAAAGGATGTATTTTGATGGATGTTGAACCTTACGTCAAAATGGACTTTGGACAAAATCTGGGTCAAACATTTACACCTTTCTAAACGTAAAAGGCGATGCATCGGGACTTAGCTGATAAATTCGCTCGCAAGTTGATGATTTGGTAAGTATCGGAAGTTCTGGAAGAAAAAGATTTTCATCACTGGAGCGACAAGACAAGTTTACAAAAAGGAATATCTACAGAAAAGAATTTTGCAATTAATTCAATCGCACGAAGGTCCCGTGAAGTCTGGCCCGACTATGCCAGCTGCCATTACATTCACGGCTGAAAAAAGTTGTCACAGAATGCTATAAGCAGAACAATGTCGATTTTATTGAGAAAAATATTAATCCACAAAATTGTCCACGTTTACGTTCCATCTAAACTTTTTGGCAATTATCAAGCGTAAAATGTTACCCATGTATTTCCTGTACGATATTTTCTCTTTATTTTCGGAGAAATAACTTACTTTGTTAAATTTTTTTTCAATCATTCCATGGGAGCTCCATAAAAAAACTGAAAAATGTACCAAGCGTAATTTATTAAAGGGCGAACACGATATTATTGCCATACTTGCAACACAAGTGACTGTAACTTGTTTTTCCAGTGGACAGAAATTAACCAAATTTACATCCTGTGAATTGTGTAGTTGGGGGTTTGTTACGACCAAGCTGGAAGTGAGTCAAGTGAAGACCCGTGAAAATAATTTAAACGCTCACTCACATGGAGAATCCGGAGTTGTCCTATCGTGCTTTGGAAAAAATGCGGCAAATCTGTAATTCAACCGTCTAGAAAGGTTCAACGAGCGGACTGACTTTGGAGCAGGGAGGAAACCGGGAACAGCATGTAGACAGACGGAGAAAAAAGTTAAGGGTAATTTTTCCTGAAGTCCCAACATTTCAACACGTGATGTTGCCAAAACAGGTCGGCGTTTCGTAAAGCGACGCCCAGTATACGACATGTATACAAGGTTCAAAGCTTCTCAACCCGCAATGAACGGCAGCAAACTGTTGCCAAGACCCGTGCTATAAAACTCTACACGGAGATGACCAGATGGAGTTGCTGTGTGATGGATGATGTAACATACGTCAAAGCTGGCCTCCAACAAATGCCAGGAGAGGAGTTTTACACTCGTAATGATAAATACAAATGATAAATGGATAATCGTTTAAAAAAGAAGAGCATGTTGAAATTCGCATTGAAATACCTTTTTTTTTCCTCTGTTCGGGACATAAACCACTGCGACCAGTTATTTGATCTATTGTAGTATATCCCGCATCCTTTGTTTAGTGCATGTCGAGTTACTTCATCACTATTGAGAAATGATGAAGTATTCGGTGTTGTTACAGTTGTCATTGTTTGTTTTGTTGGCAATGAATCGAGTTTTATTGAAAGTTTCCGCTATTTAAACCCTTTGTGAGCGACAGTACTCTTCAAAGGCGCGCCCCTTTATCCGTCAAAACCGGATTCATTGCAAACAAAACAAACAATGACTCCGATACTGACCATGCATCAGAACCCTAGTCATAACCAATTCAAACTATAGAACATCAAATAGAAAAATTAGAATTCACATAAATGAATACTAACCATGTTTCCCTTATTCCAAGCTCATCCTCGGTGGCTCAATCCGAGTATTGTCACTTTTCACAAGACATAAAATGTAATAAGGACTAATATATGTTCCTTTGATTACAAAAACAAATATGTTCCCTAGTTTGAATTATTTCAGACTAGGGTTCGGTGGTAGATCTGATACCCCGTAACGCACCACGGAAAGGTGATCTACCATTGTTACGGGTCATTGAAATACCTTATTTGGCCGGCTATCTGCACCTGTGGAAAGTGAAGTAACATTTTAATCTCAACAGGCACCATCAATGGTGAATTTTACAAGATTGAATGCCTCCAAATCGTCTTTCGCCATTTGTGGAGCAGCACAATGAGAAACCGCTATTTATCTTGTTGACTATTCTTAAAGCGTAGGATATGAATCCATTGAGCTACCCTGAACCACGTCCAATCGAAACTTATTGGGCCATGATGAAGCGGAAACTCAGAAAGACCAAGGAGTAAAGAATGAAAATGACAAGCTTTGAAAGTGGAAGCTCTTATGGCTGGCGTGAAGCGAAAGTGGCAAGAATTTTACCAAACAACCTGCAATAATGGATCCAACAACATCCAATAACAACTGAGCTTGATACTAGTATAAAACGTTACATAACGTCTATCACTGTAACTTACAAAAAAAGAATTATTCTTGAAATTTTGTTATGAACTCCAATAGAAGAATGAGTTGTTATCAATTTTAGAACAATCCTGTTAGATCGCTCCGAAAGAAATCCTGAATATTTTGATAACATCATAAAAAAGCTTCTTCCAGCCGGCGTCGGTGGTGTAGTGGTAAGCGTGACTGCTACTTGGCACCCCAGTTCAATCCCAGTCGACGTCGGTGGGTTTTCTGAGGCGAAAAAATTTGATCACGGAAGGGAAGTAAAGCCGTTGGTCCCGGTTTATATTCATGAGTCGATAGGGTAGGGTCCAGGTGGTGAAGTCATTTTCCTGGCGTCGGAGATTATCGCCATGTGAGGAAATAGGCCGACGGAAAATTTAAAAAATAAAAAATAAAAAAAGCTTTCTAGTGGCATGTGGAAGCTGGTGTAAGTGCGTGGATCAACTAATTGTGTGCGCGGTGGAAAGGACAATGATCGGCCTATTCGTGTAGGTGAAATAAGAGCTATGCACAGTGCATATCAGTGTTTGCCAAGAGGATTGGAAAGAAAATAACGGTTCATAATACTGTTATGATGGGAATGAGGAAACAGTTTTACATGTGATGAAAATTTCGTATGAATGGATAGTGACCGTGAAGAACAGTTCGCATGGGTGAAGTGTAAGTCGCAGCGCCCACTGATGTGGCGGAAGTGTGGCATTACATAACATGTCAAAATATCGAGTCACAGTCTTGTGGCGTGAGGCGAACGTCGACAAGATATTTTGGCATGCTAGCAGATGTCACACCTCCGCCACTTTTGTGGGCGCCTGGCCTAATATTGGAGACATAATCAAAAGTGCTGTTTGAGCTGTACCAATATTTAATAGAGTGACAATATTACCCTAAAAGTCCAGAGTATTCTACGATATAGACGATTTTATGAGCGAACAATTCGAGTGTTCTCGTAGGTGGAAGCATGATTTCTGGAATCAGTTATGCGATAGATGCATGTTTTGTCGATAAATTGGTATGTATGCCTCTTATTCGCGGGAGATCGGTAATTGAAGTGTTTGTTTGCGGAGGCGGTCCCTCCCGTATTTTAAGGTACACCGGATTTGAGATTTCCGAAGGGGCGAGAGGCTGGCAAGATGTAAACAGATAGGGAATAGAGTGCCTGTAAAGAGAGTGTCGACAGCTGTCAAAATTGGAACAAAATTTTTGGTGGGGTAACTAATCCTTGTTCAAAGGGGAAAAAAATGTCAAAAAAGGGGAGGGGGAATTTTTTTTAGGGGAAAAAGAGAAAAAAAAACGGAAAAGGGGGGGGGGGGGGGGGGGGGGGGGGGGGGGTGGGGGGGGGGAAAGGGGGGGGGTCGGGGGCTTCAAATGGTGAGTTGACAACTTCGAAGGAGGGTGTGACCGACCTCTCGTCCTCACAAGTTCCTACCTCACGCCTCCACGAGTCATATGATCACAAAAGACTGCCAGCTGAAACATGGAGACGCTGGTTGGCGTAGCCTGGGCAATGTTGTCAATCTGACAATAGCGAAGTGAGGGGGTGCGACTGAAGATTGTGTACCTTAAGTCATATTGTATATTTTCCATTCTCAATTTATTAATAATTTCAGCACGCATTAGAATCATCGGCATCGAAAGCTTTCAATTAATAACTGTGGAAGTGCATTTGGAACACTGAGTTGAGAGCAGGCAATAAGCAATTTGTGAAAGCAATAAGCTTAAAATGCTATATATAATAACGCTTTAGAATCATCCTTGCGTTCCAAATCCATGTAAGTGCCTGGAGCAACATGACAGGCATCAGGAGCTCAATTTGTTTTTCAGCATTTCAGCATAACATTTGATTTAAAATTGCACTTCTGAACTTCAACTACTATATTCATAAAAGATTGGCATGTGCATATAAGCAATGTAGGATTATATTTTAATATTGTGTTTAGTGATATTATGGTAAGAAAAGCTATTATTTCAGAAATCATCAAACCGGACTCTTCGATCACTACAGTTGCTGTCTTTGAAATGTTACTAGAACAGTATACAGAAAAATTTTACAACATGTTTTATAAAATAATATCTTTTATTGAAATTTTATCTTTGATATTTGGAATGATCTATTCTGTTTTCAGCTTTTCCAGGACTAGAAGGATATTAATACATATCTAATTTTTATTTATTTTTCAGTAACATTCCATTCGATGTATCATTTAAGTTTGAAATTTGAATAAATTGACATGTTTGTCTATAATAATATCCTGATATTTTGTGTACAAAATATACTAAATATTAAATAACATATAACTGGGAAAGGGAGGGACCATCAGGGCACCCAAGTAAAACGATTTGGATAGGGAGCATGGGACTGCCTCCTCCCTATTGTTAACATTTCGCGGAACGAGGGCGGGCTCTTCGACCCCATCTATTGGGTTTATTCTGTCATTCGAGGGCTCGATTCTAGTGCTGTCTGTGTGAACTTGCTTTTGGAAGGAGATTCTCTTCCCTATATTCGCGGGTTTCGCGTAAGTGTCTCTGCTTACGGGCCCGCACAAACGTTTTTGGCCCTTCATACAGGAGCTTGATGATCACAGACAACTATAGAATCCTGATCAAATCGTTTTTCAGATTATTCCACTGCTATGGAAAGTTACCTTGCTTCAATAGATGGTAGTATAACATCATCATCATCTCAGACTTTTGCGAAGATGCTTCCATAGTTGTTCTGAAATTGTTTCCAAAAGTTTCTTTAAATACATCCAGAGTAGCTTCTATAGTAATTCAGTAATGCTTCCAGAGTAGAACAGGAATGCGTCCAGAATTGTTCTAGAATGCTTCTCGAGTTATTCTGAAATCCACCCAGTACAGTTATGAGATGCTTCCAGAGTAGTTCTGAAATGCTTCCGCAGTAGTTTTGAAATATTTTCAGACTAGCTGTGTTAGTTGTTTTAAGGATATATTTTGAATGCATCCACGGTAGTTTTGGAATGTTTCCAGAATACTAAAATAAATGCTTTATAAGTGGTTTTGGGATGTTTCCAAATTGATTCTTGCGTAATTTTAGTATTGATTTCTGATTCCTCCAGAGTAAAAACCCATACAGCGTTCAGTAGACTTCAAAGGAAAAAGAAAATGAAACAGACAGGGAATAGTTAAACAGAATGGTCTATTTGGTGAACAAAACATATATGTTATTCAACTATTCTTGGTTATTGTTGGGAGCATACAACCCTTTACAATTAATCAGTGCGCTCTTCTCCTCTGATGGTTGGAACTTTGTCCTAGCTTCTCTTAAACGCTATAGCGTCATTACTCGCTCTATGAAAAGATAATAATGATTAAAAACAAATATGACATCTTTTTTTGTCGAACTCCACTATTAACAAGCAGGCTTTCAAATCATACGTCTATCTGTATTACTGGCATAAGTTTGAGAGCTAGTATTAACGAAATATGCTCAGTAAATACAGATCGCAGCTCTCATCGATCTCTCCCGAGTATATCGTAGTTAACTACTCTGAAAATACTGCTGGGTCTACAACACAGGTATTTAATTGAAGCGAAATCCAAACATGGTTTCAAATGATCCTAGAAGCCAGAATTTAACCATATAAAGGTAAAAAACTTAATCTAAATATACCTCAAAACATTACTTTTTATTTAGCTGAACCATTAAACAGTTATTTCATAGAATTCAAAACTTTCAATTTTTTGTATCGTTACCTCACATTAAGCAACGACTAACTTTCCAGAAGGGTCTATTTAAAAATTTAACTGATGTATTAGAATAATTATAATTTGAAATTTAAAGGTTTTTGAGGTAATGAAATCAATATACATGCTACCTACCATCAAAAGTTGGTATTGTTGGTAAACATTTCAAACAACTTATGGTTTTGAATTTGTCATGAAAAAAAAACAAGTTTTTTGGTGTTTATTATTTATAGAGTTGCAACATGATTCTTAACAAACTGCATTAATCGCATCAATTTGCAAATTATGTTTCGTATCTCATGTTTTTGTATAGTATTTTCAATTATCAATCGTTGTTCTAAAGTAACAATAAACATTAAGCTATAGCCTGATAATAGCACTATATCAGCATAAATGTTATTTAAAAGTTCTATATTAGCGTATGTTATGCATGCATCCTTCATATTAGCATCACAAATCTCGATTAATTAATGATTAGGGCCTAAAAGCCATTTGTAAACAATGACTTTAAACGTTGACCTCTCACGAATCACGAGAATCATACTATATCCAGCTACTCCATATGGTAGAACTAACTTTTTTTTTACCAGATGCTGCTTTTATTTCACGAGAGTGATTTAAGATTCAAGAGAAATCGACATTTAAAGTAATTGTTTACCAACGGCTTTTAGGCAATTAACCTGAATTACTCGAGAAATGCATTCAAGCGTTAACCGAAATTTAGAATAATTGCCAGCATTATATCCGCTCATAAGGCTGTTATAATGCATAAAAGCATTTATAATGCTCACAGCATACATATTTTATACCTGCACTTAGTGGTAATATTAGGCATATAATGCATAGAATTTTTATACAAAAGAATTGAAAAGGTCAATCGCATATTTCATAGCGTCCAAACATATCATATATAGCAGACACAGCAAAAGCTGCGGTCTAATCATGCATGATAATACAAGGTACCTTGTTTCGAGCAGGAAATTTTCGAAGTACATATATTTATAAAATAATTCTTTATTCATACTAATACACCCGTTCAAAACTAGTAATATGAATTGAAACTTAGCGGTTTGTTTATAGCTCATTGCTACATGCATTTTTTCCTTCTTTTTTTTTGCTAAGACCATCAATAAGAAGAAGCTAAAGAAAAATAGTTCCAAAAAAAATCGGGAATCGACAGCAGATAAATGCAGCATAATAGCATTAGCAGTGCCAAAAGGGGGCTATCAAAACTGATAGTTATGTTTAGGTGCATTAATATAGCATTACTAATGCTATTTACGAGCTGTAACTTCTGTATTATAACAGCACGTTATTTCGTCTTATATAGCATTATATCTGAATATAGAGCTTAATGGCATTTAACTGCTGCTTTAAATGCTGATATAATGTCACGTTTTACTGCTTAATGGTTACTTGGGTTTGTCAATACCAAAATCTAGATTAACTTAAACTATTCAAAAACACTTGTGCCTAATGAACCAGTGTACGCATACGGAGCTGTGACTAAATCGAAATCCATACAGTGTATTAAGGTTAGACTCCGAAAATTTTGATATGTAATATCTGTACAGAATGCGTCACGAAGGCGGGAAATGGTCATCGTGGAACCACACTACTCAAGTAAAACATTATTTGTCCTATTTGCTTTGATCGACAGCCTTCAACGACTTTCTCCTAAATACGTTAATAAATCATAATTAAAATCATTAACGTTATGTTTGACATTCAAAATACTTGAATTTGAACTTTTTTCCATCAAACTATGTGACAAAAACTATCGGCAAATAACAATTCGTGGTCATCGGAAAAAAAAGTTCGATTAAAAACAACTACGCGACAGTCCGATAGGGTTGTACGAAGTGTTGACGCAGACTTACTAAAAAGCTTTTTTCTGATGTTGAGCATGAGCATAAGCACGATTGAACGCCCGAGGTTGCTACTCCGTTATTGCCAGATCAGCTGTTATTACACAGGGAGGCAACAGATGATGCTTGGCACTAGCATACATCTTCAATGTGTAAAAACTAGTGATCTAAAACTAAGACAAAATCGGCGCCGGACTCGTCCGAATTCAGGTCTAGTAGGGAATTGGTAGGAATATGTTGACGTGATACTCGCTTTGATGGAAGCCGAGAAATCCTCTGCACTTCCACGAGAGATCACTGGGATGTTAAATAAAATGGTTGGGTTTGCAGAAGGATCCGTTTTTGGCAAACAGTGTGCCTAATTCAACTGACGTCGGCAGCGAAAAAGATGTTTAGCTTCGTTCCAGGTTTATTCTCTGTACAGAGATGCACATTAAACTAATTCAAATTTTGGATCCCATTTAAACCAAAAGTACGGATGCTGTACCAAAAGTAAGGATCTTGTATTCCATTGAAATAAACCACCTAAACTTGTGAGTGGTTTATTTCAATGGAATACAAGATCCTTACTTTTGGTACAGCATCCGTACTTTTGGTTTAAATGGGTGCCAAAATTTGAATTAGTTTAATGTGCATCTCTGTACAGAGAATAAACCTGGAACGAAGCTAAACATCTTTTTGCGATTAATGCAGTGCGTTAAGAATCATGTTGCAACTCTATAAATAATAAACACCATAAAAAACTTGTTTTTTTTTTCATGACAAATTCAAAACCATAAGTTGTTTGAAATGTTTACCAACAATACAAACTTTTGATGGTAGGTAGCATGTATATTGATTTCATTACCTCAAAAACTATAAAAAAGGTATTTCGAGCTATTTACTTCCAGACAAATTTTAAATTTCACACACTACCAAAATGTCATGTAAATTTCTGTCCCCCAAGACCGAAACATGCAAGCGTCCTTTAGCACATAAGAATGAGTTCAAAGAGATGAGAAAATAAATTCAATCAAACACATCTTTCGTCGAATTGCGTATGTGTCAGTTACAGGAGACGTAATTTTACACGAAATCGTTCTTTACGTTCCCCGACTTTTTACAAACATGAATTACGTCTCGTGTAAAATTCATAATTTCTAAGTGTGCAAATTATAATTATTCTAATACATCAGTTGCATTTTTACATAGGCCCTTCTGGAAAGTTAATCGTTGCTTAATGTGAGGTAACGATACAAAAATTCAAAGTTTTGAATTCTATGAAATAACTGTTTAATGGTTCAGCTAAATAAAAAGTAATGTTTTGAGGTATATTTAGATTAAGTTTTTTACCTTTATATGGTTAAATTCTGGCTTCTAGGATCGTTTGAAACCATGTTTGGATTTCGCTTCAATTAAATACCTGTGTTGTAGACCCAGCAGCATTTTCAGAGTAGTTAACTACGATATACTCGGGAGAGACCGATGAGAGCTGCGATCTGTATTTACTGAGCATATTTCGTTAATACTAGCTCTCAAACTTATGCCAGTAATACAGATAGACGTATGATTTGAAAGCCTGCTTGTTAATAGTGGAGTTCGACAAAAAAAGATGTCATATTTGTTTTTAATCATTATTATCTTTTCATAGAGCGAGTAATGATGCTATAGCGTTTAAGAGAAGCTAGGACAAAGTTCCAACCATCAGAGGAGAAGAGCGCACTGATTAATTGTAGGTTGTATGCTCCCAACAATAACCAAGAATAGTTGAATAACATATATGTTTTGTACACCAAATAGACCATTCTGTTTAACTATTCCCTGTTTGTTTCATTTTCTTTTTCCTTTGAAGTCTACTGAACGCTGTATGGGTTTTTACTCTGGAGGAATCAGAAATCAATACTAAAATTACGCAAGAATCAAGTTGGTAACATCCCAAAACCACTTATAAAGCATT
The DNA here is from genome assembly GCA_024533555.2 of Aedes koreicus. Classification (NCBI taxonomy): domain Eukaryota; kingdom Metazoa; phylum Arthropoda; class Insecta; order Diptera; family Culicidae; genus Aedes; species Aedes koreicus. The sequence continues at coordinate 29,730 of JAHHFK020003738.1, forward strand.
TATTTCAGTATTCTGGAAACATTCCAAAACTACCGTGGATGCATTCAAAATATATCCTTAAAACAACTAACACAGCTAGTCTGAAAATATTTCAAAACTACTGCGGAAGCATTTCAGAACTACTCTGGAAGCATCTCATAACTGTACTGGGTGGATTTCAGAATAACTCGAGAAACATTCTAGAACAATTCTGGACGCATTCCTGTCCTACTCTGGAAGCATTACTGAATTACTATAGAAGCTACTCTGGATGTATTTAAAGAAACTTTTGGAAACAATTTCAGAACGGGGGCGACCCCGGCGTAATGGTTAACATCCATACCTCTCACGCCAAAGTCACGAGTTCGAATCTCACCCCCGGACAAGTTGCGAAAATGCCCAAAAAGCGGTGTTTGAGTGACAACGACGGGAGATGAACCAGCCCGAGGCTGAAAATCTCGATAATCAAGAAACAAAAAAAAAAACAATTTCAGAACAACTATGGAAGCATCTCCGAAAAAGTCTGAAAGAATCTCAGAATTATTTTGCAAGCATTCCAGTACGATTCAGTTAGTCTTAAAGAAACTACTTTGGAAGCATTTCTGAACAATTACTTAGACATTCTGAAACTTTTTTGAAAACATAGGACCAGAATTTGTGAGCACGTTCCTACTGTCAGAGGAAAAACGTATTCTCAGACATTCTTCTCTTTTCAGAGAGCGAGTAAGGGCGCTTCAACCACACGAGGGCTGTATGATAAGTACCCGTGTTAAGCGACTGATGGTATCACCAACAATCAATATGCAACTAGCGATTTGAAATTGGTTCACTGTTGTAGAACCCCTTGCTCCGAAGTACACCTTGAAGCCAGCACCTAACTATACATATTTGAGCCTTTGTTTTGATTTGCTGTGTTATTTTGACAGAATATTTGAGAGTGTGTTTGCGTGAGTTCATTATTAGGGGCGTATAATTAAGCTTGGGACCGAGCTGAGGACCGATGTGCTAGTACTGATTGAGCCTAGAAAAAAATCGTATTTGTTCGGGACCTACTAGTCTTTGAGTTAGTCTATGGTACCACTGACGCAAAATGTGTATGACATCATTTCACGCCATCTTTTATACAATAGCTGTCAAAATTTCAGACAGATTTATCGAGCATTTTTCTTTTGATAGCTGTCGAAAGTTGTTAAGTTCACTTTTGTTTGCAACCATGTAGAAAGAGCAATATCGATCAGTGATTCGCTATGTTTTTTTTTTGGATAGGAAGACGTGTGAGGAAATCAAAGTGAAGTAGAATGCCGTTTATTAGGACCATACACCTTCGATGACTACCATCAGATATTGGTTTATTGAACTCAAGCGTGGCCGAACATCCGTTTTTGATGAACAGCGTCCAGACCGTCCGATTCAATTAACCCGGAGGATATGGTTAACAAAATTCATGATATCGTGTTAGCAGATCGCCGGGTGAAGATCAGAGAGATTGCTGACATTGTAGACATCCCAATTGAATGCAAACAAAATATTCTTCACGAAAAATTAGATATGAGAAAGCTATCGGCGAGATGGTGCCGCGTTTGCTCACAGAGGAGCAAAAACGGAATCGCAAGATAACTTCAGAGCACTGTTTGGAAATCTAAGCGCAATCCGAAATAGTTGCTACTACGTTTCGTAACTGTTGACGAAACATTGATCAAACATTACACGCCTGAAATGAAAAAAAAAAAAACAGTCCAAAAAACAGTGAACTTCACCTTCACCTGGCGAACCTGCTCCAAAGAAGGCAAAAACGGTTCCATCGGCCGGAAAAGTCATGGGTATTATTTTTTTGGAATTCGCGAGGTATCATCTTTACCGATTATTTGGGAAGGGAAGGACAATCACAGGGCAGTACTATGGCTATGCTGATTTATTGGACCGATTCGATGCTGAATTGAAGTAAAAACGACCCCATTTGGAGAAGAAAAAAGTGGTTTTCCATCATGACAACGCACCAGGGCGAATTATGCTGCTGCCTTATCCACCGTGTGCTCCAGATTTTGCTCCATTCGAGTTCTCTTTGTTTTCAAATATGAAAAAAATGGCTTGACGGAAAGCGATTCACATCAAACGTCATTGACACAACGGAATTCGACAAATCATAATTTTTGGATTGCTTGAAAAGGTTTGAATATCGCCGAACTAAATGTATCGAGTTGAAAGGAGACTATATTGAGAAATAAATAAAAATATACAGCGCTCGTAAGCCATAAGAGGCTCGCTAATACTTAAGTCTCAATGGTTTGAAGAGAAATGGAGCATCATTTAACCTTCTTATACTAGATGCTCCCAACGACCATTTTTAAAGAAATTTTTGTTCTGTACGCCAATCAGAGCATTCCCTTGACAATTACTAAAAGCTACGTGGATTCCTTGCGTCTTCTTAAGGTAGATACCAAATCCTCCCTATCTTCAACGCTTGCATGGCCGTGGCCAGGTGGGCGATCGAGAAGTGTCTTCGTCGAAAATATTGCGTGAAGAAACGTATCAGTAACTGGTTCCGTTTCATGGTGCGAATCATTCCTCATCGTAGCCCCCTCCACGAGGTGTGTAAACGTCAATGCTAATGCCAAGGGACGTCTTTTATATGATCTGTTAAAAGTTGGGTAGAGATGATTGACTAAAACGGATCTTAATCATTGGTTGCCAATACCAATACTACTTGGAACATGTTTATAACTAAAGTACGTAATGCTGATATGTGCCACTTTCCTATCGCTGAACGGGGAATCCTCAGAGTTAGACTTTTGTGGTGATGAGCAATTTCAATCCAATCTTACTTTCATTCTTGGGTAGAACGAACGCGATGGAGGCTGCAATAAGATTTTCGTCCTGGTGTACTTTTTTGATACATGGAATTATATGTTTGCTTTTTTTAAACGGAGCATGTTCAATTAATTCAACTTTGTTTCCAAAAGATTTTGCCAATCAAGTGAGTTCTATTTTGGATTGTAATATTGTGTGTGTGTTTTTTAAATATTTATTTTTGTTAATATGAGTTTTTAATTCTTTTTTTTATAGCCTTGTGACCTATCCAGTGGGAAGGAAGGAATATGTGTATATGGATATCTTTGTCGAGATAGTATTGTTAACATTGATGGAAACGGCTTAATCGATCTGAGGTTTTCAGATGTTTGTGAAGATTACTTCTTGAAGTGTTGTTCAAAGGAAACGGTGAGTTGCAAAACAAAATATTAAAAAACCAGTCATCAGTGATGTTGTTGAATGTGCATTTGGCAACAACGGTTTGTGTTGAAAAATACACACATCACAAATTGCTATTGCAGATAACAGCAAAGACAATTTGCTGCCCTTTATACATCTCGACGAACATTCATACTCCAATGTTTACACGATTTAGTATTTACACACTTATTTAATACACTTGGGGCGGCGGGTTCGATTCCCGGTCCGGTTAAGGGAAATTTTCTCGACTTCCTTGGGCAAACAGCATCATGGTACTTGCCACCCATTCATTCATTGATTTTTGCACCCAAATTCATTCATTGATTTTGGCATCGAAAGCTCTCTATTAATACCTATCAAGATTTTTTAGAAAAACTTAAGTGTGACTTACGTGATTATAATATTAAAAATATTGCTCAAGTAACACGAAATGTTTCTGTCGGTTTTCATGGACCAGGTTTGAACCATGATCTTCGAACTTACTAGGTCGGTATTCTTACCACTCGACCATTTCAAAAAATCAGAAATAGAAGCATTAGAATCCCTCAAAACCTCACAATATTTTTGGGGGTCCAAGGGGTAGGGGGTGTTTTTTTTTTTTAGTGTTGGTTGTTGTGTGTGCGCCTCGTGTGTAGGGATTTTTTTGAAATCGCGTGGGGGGGTAGTTGTCCGTGGGGGGTTCTGTTGTGTTTTTTTTTTTTTTTAAGTTTATTGGCCCCTCTCGGTCTCGGTTCGGGTGGTTTATGTAGGGTGGGGGAGGAAGATTTTAATTTTAATAAGAAGAGGCAGGGGCTCATTGTTTGATTGAAAAAGAGAAGAAAAAAAATGTGGGGGAAAAAATTTTAAAAAAAAAACTTGTTTTGTAACCAACGATTTGGGTTTCAATTACAAATATAAATATATGTAAATATTAAAAGACAAAAGCATGGAATAAGTTCAAAAATAAGCCAATTTTCATAAACAAAAAAGAAAAAAAAGAAAATAATCTACTGTATTAAATTTGTTCATAATTTGTAATATTTTCATTAAATCAAACGAAATATATACATTGAAATTTAAATAAAATTATATCCAAATTTGAATTCAAAATGTAAAAAAAAACGCATAGGTTTGTACCACAGTAGACCTACACAACGCACAACTGACACGTATGTATGGTGCTACCAACGTTGAGGAGATAAAGAAGTTGCTCGGCAAGGAGGCTACTGGCAATCTTTAATTGGGCGACTCGTTCACTTTTGCGCAAACCAGAGGCCTCAACAGTTCCCACCTAAAGTGTTCCCTTAGCTATAAAGTTCTCGTTGTCGAGAGGAAGCTAACCGTGTAATTTGTATTCCTAAAGTGAATCCGCAGTGCAATAAAGCGTGTTGTGAACGGAGTCTAGTCCAGGTAATTATTACCACTCTCGCCCAAACTTGCCCGAATCTGTGCCAGTAGCCGTCCCCTAATATGTTCCACGTGGTTGCCTTTATCTTTTAATAGAACTCCGATCGCAGTGAGACAGCCGTGTCACTGCGGATTTATTAGGAATAGGATAACGCCTTTTCCTAGAGCTCCACACCGCCTGAAAATTATGTGGATTTATCCTACCTCAACCCAGAGTCGTGTTGAAACGTGAGATGAGAGAGTAGCAGATCGGCCGCACCATACATCTGGGCCCTACACTGACACATTACACACAAAATTACGTAAGTAAAACAAATTGTACATAGTAGATTAGGGAAAACTAGGATTAGGAGATAGAATTAGGTTCAAAATTATAGATTTTCTAAGATACAACCGATAAATTTGGCAATTGTAATATAGTAGATTAAATAAATGATTAGCTTGCATACACCCTGAGATCCACAGTAGCTTTTCTCTAAGGTGACGATTTGTTCCTTGGCCATCGAAAAGCATACTATCAATGTACAGAACAAAAATTCATTCAAAAATCGTTGGGAGCATCTAGTCTAGGAAGGTTAAGTGATGCTCCATTTTTCTTCAAAGATTGGGACTCAAACATTAACTATAGTCCTAGCCTCATATAGCTTACGGTTATAGCGCCACTACTCGCTCTCTGGAAAGAGAAGAATGTATGAGAACATGAGTACGGTGGTGAAAGAGAACTTATCAGAAGATTCGCGCTCCTAATTGCATCACTGTACAAAAACATGGTACCATAGGGGAAGCCAGACCCAGCATACACGGCAGCGGTGAAGTTTTACAGCGAATGCGAAAACAGAGGAAGAGATAGATTAAGGGTATCGGCACGATGCTCACTACATCAGCCATTATCGCACCATCCTCCACAGAAGATATGGATTTGGAAAAGCACCAATATGCAAGCAAACTTGCCGTAAAACTGACACAAGAGATATACAGCTACTACATATGTTCCAAAATCGAAAGGGTACTGCACATCATATATATATATATATAAATATATATATATATATATATATATATATATATATATATATATATATATATATATATATATATATATATATATATATATATATATATATATATATATATATATATATATATATATATATATATATATATATATATATATATATATATATATATATATATATATATATATATATATATATATATATATAAATATAAATATATATATATATAAATATAAATATATTAATATTTATATATATATTAATATATATATATATATATATATATATATATATATATATATATATATATATATATATATATATATATATATATATATATATATATATATATATATATATATATATATATATATATATATATATATATATATATATATATATATATATATATATATATATATATATATATATATATATATATACCGTGCCGTAGTTGCTACTCCGTTACTGAACAAAACTAGTGTAATTGCACAGAGAACCACATAGATGGAGATTGGGAGTAGCTTTGCATCTTCAATGTCAATGTCAATAGATCAGTACCGGCGCCGGCCACTTCTTCATGCTCTTTTGTGGAGGGTGGAAGGATGATTAGTTCGACAATCGTTGTTGTTAGCGACCGTGATCACCACTGCGTCTCTACAATTGCCAAAAGAAGGATAGTTGTGTTAGGGCAAAGGGTAAATGCACCCTTCTTTTTGGGGAAATGCTCCTTAAACTTTGGAAAAATGCTCCTTAGATGCGTTTGCCCAGTATAATGCAATCGGAGGTATTAACCTTCTGGTTAGCGCTTGTCGGGTGTTTTGAAGGGTCTTAAGTTTCTTCAAAATTGTATAATTTTGACGGGTTTTAAGTTTCTGAATTTAAGAGTCGTCAAAACGAGATTAAGACCCGTCAAAATGAAATTAAGATTCGTCGAAATGAAATTTAAACCCGTCAAAACTACCTCGAAGATTGCGGAGCGAAGCTCTGCTATACAACCTTGCAGAAACTTAAGACGCCGAAACGATTCGTGATTCCTACGCTCATTAATTTGGTACCAACCGGGGGAGACTTGGTCCTATACCCAATTCTATCCTTATCTCCATCCGTTTTCGCAATCCGCTATCCCGCAATACACCACGCGGTAGTTAATTCGAGTGGAAAAATTAGTGGATTGTTTCAACCGCCAAGATCCAGCCGAGCGTTCCTTAAGGGAAGCAAACATTCCCGGCCGAGTTCGACGGATGTTCTGTTTATTTACCAGCTGATACCCTGGTCAATCTCCCGAGGAAAAAGTATAACACCAGCAGCATTATCGCAGCAGTGACGGTCATCGCCCCCATTCACAGCCGGCCAGCAACCTATGCTTTGCCAGTACCACGGAGCCAAATAGGCAAAGACAATAGCCAACAGCAGCGTAAAGGAAAGTAGCAAATTTTTGTTTTTGACCCCACTCGTCTGTTAGTGGACCAGCCGTCTTCTGCCTCTCCTTGGGTTGTCTACTTTCGGAAGAAAGAAAACTAGACTTTTTGGGTATTAAAAGAAATTTGACGCGTCCGGGGACCGAATTTCATCAGGTCAACCGAAACAAACTGCGTGTTACCAACAATCAATGTGCAACTAGCGATTTGAACCTGGTTCACTGTTGTAGAACCCCTAGGTCCGAAGTATACCTTGCAGTCTGCACATTGCAATAATTCTTGCGCTTTTCGGTACCTTCCGGTGCTAGTATCTTGGCCGTTGTTTGGATTCACTATGTTATTTTGACACAACATTTGAGAATGTGTTGGTGTGAGCTACGTTGTTAGGGGCGAATCATTGAGCTTGGGACCGATGTGCTAGTACTGACTGAGCCAAGAAAAATATCGTATTTGTTCGGGACCTACTGGTCTTAGAGTTAGTCTGTGGTGTTACTGCACCTACATATAAAATTGAAAATGAAATTGCTAGCGACGTAGGTTATAATGCCGAGTACTACGTCTACATACCATCTCGAGATGTGGGGATAGATGGTGTGGTTTCTGCAGCGAGCCTGACGTGCTAAGGCGTTGTGGAAGGTATGGGGCGACTTCCAAATTCTGCTTCGTCTACCATTGAAATTATGGAATGCAAAGAATCGCATGCAGCATCAATGGTAAATGGAAGAAATACACACTTAGAAATTATGAATTTTACACGAGACGTAATTCATGTTTGCCTTTTTGTACCAAGGGTATTTAATTGTACCAAGTGCAAACAGTTGTGACATACGGCTAATTTTTGCGACAACAAGCTCCGTTGTGGCAAATGCGGCCAAAGGCATCTTGAGGATGCTTGCCAACAGGAAGCAATAAAGTGTGCTTACTGTGGCAAAAAGCCTCTCTACGATTTCCAGAACTGCCTCGTGTACAAGAAGCGTTCCATAACAGAACGCTTCAAACAGACGTATGCAGAAATGTTGAAATCGCAAAACAGAGCATATGCATCGTCTGTATCAGCCGTTCAAAATGAAAATCCTTTTTTGGTTTTGTCTTTCGGCGAACTGGACTCTGACGTAGCTGATGAGAGTGGATTCCCGGAGGTACACGCCCCTTGCAAAGGGAAGCCCACTAATTCCCCGGGAGTGCGCAGGAAAAAAATAAAACATTCTCTTAAAAGCTTGCAATGAATTGGAGGTAACGGGGGTCAATTTAAAGAAACCCGAATAAACCGCTAATAGCTGATGCATCTGATCCCTGCTGTAGTTATATCACCCCGCCGTTATCTAATAATAGTAACCGTAAGAGATTGCCAAAAACAAGTACTACATCTTCTCGCAATTCAAAAAAATTATCCCGTCCAAGCGAGGTAAGAGTAATTTAGGGACATTGTGAATATCATTTTAAATGCTCTTGGTCTTTCGGACGCTTCACCGCTCCGAGGAATTATTGACCTGCTTATTCCTATAGTTGGAATCTACTTCAAGCAGTTGACTGTATCATGGCCCCTCATTGGTGAATTCTTATCTTTCGATCAATAATTCGTCGAGTGAGGATCAAGATATGATCACCGTATTAAAACGGAACTGTCGTAGTCTACACGCTTAGAACATTTTACAGTATTCGGTAATTTTTTACCAAACTTTAAACAGCTGAATGTCCGGTGATCCAATTTACCGGATTTCGGTGAAATTTTACAGTATTCCGGTAAAACAATTACCGGAACTTGTCAATTTTTACCAAAATCCGTTAAATCGGATTATCGATTGTTCAGCTGTTGAAAGTTCGGTAAAAATTATCGAATACTGTAAAATTTTCTAAGTGTGTAATACCTTAATTAGACTCGTTCAAGTATTTGATTCAAAATTTTGCTCTCTGTGAAACATGGCTTTCTGCTGAAGATGAATTAAACTTCCACGATTTTAACATTATTCGCGTGGACCGAGATGATTCATATGGTGGCGTACTTTTGGGGGTCAGAAAGTGCTACCCCTTCTGTAAAGTCTCACTCCCAATAAACTCATTCATTGAAATCGTCGCTTGCCAAATAAATGTAAAGAATAAAGGTTCTGTCTATGTCCCTCCGAAGACATCAATAAACCGCCGTCAACTTTGGAGTTTAGTAGCGTTACTTCTATCTGCAGTTCTTATTCTGGGTGATCTGAACTCCAACGGTACTGCTTGGAGCGAACAATACGATGACAACAGAGCGGGTATTTTCTATGACATATGCGACGATTTCAACTTGACCATCTTGAACACTGGAGAAGTGGCACGAATAGCCAAACCTCCTGGAAAGGAGAATAGACCTGACAAATCTTCTAGGACTACTAATTCACTATCATTAGATTATCTGTGGAAGGTCATGAATGATCCCCAAGGAAGTGATCACCTACCAATTATTATCTCAATCAAAAATGATTGTCAAAAAACAGACCAGTCAATCCATGTTCCGTATGACCTCACGAGGAATATTGATTGGCAACATTTTGCATCGGCGGTAACCCTTGGTATTGATTCTAACGACCCTCTTTCACCACTGGATGAGTATCGTTTTCTTCCCGAATTAATTTACAAAAGTGCATTAGAAGCTTAGAAACGACGTGTTCCAAGTGTACCCCTCAAAAAGAAGACCCACCATCCCAGGATGGGATGACGAATGCACTAAGTTGTATCTTAAGAAATCTGATGCGTTTAAAGTTTATCTTAGAAATGAAATATGTGAGCTTTTTGATATGTACCTGAAGATTGAAAAAAAGCTTACAAACTTACTCAAAGCAGAGAAACGCATTTACTGGCGTTCGTTTATAGGGGGACTATCTAGAGGAACCTCGATGACAACGTTTTGGAGAAAGGCTCGCTACATGCGAAAACCGCTCATCCTCCAATGAGAATGAGGAATACTCCATGCAATGGATATTTGACTTCGCTAAAAAGGTTTGTCCAGACTCTATGCCAACACAACCGAATTTACGGGATACCACCCGAAGTAACGGTTTTCTGGACGAACTGTTCACAATGTTGGAGTTTTCAATTGCTCTTCTTTCATCCAATAACTCAGCTCCGGGAATATGATTGAATTCAACCTTCTAAAAAATCTCCCCGATATCGCTAAAAGACGATTAGTTAACCTGTACTCTCATGGAATTAAACATAGTTCCAACCGCAGGTTAAGGCAGGTTAAAGAAATAGCTATTGAAAAACCTGAGAAACCAGCGTCTGATTACAATTCTTACCGTCCGATCTCTATGCTATCATGTTTAAGAAAATTGTGACAAAAAATATCCTATCAAGCCTTGACCGTTGGGTTGAATCAAACAACCTGCTCTCAAGTACGCAGTTTGGTTTCCGAAAGAGTAAAGGAACAATCGATTGCCTAGCGTTGCTTTCATCTGATATACAACTGGCCTTTGCACACAAGGCGCATTTGATTCAGTTTCCATAGATAAACTGGCAGATAGTCTGCACAATAGTGGTTTACCAGAAATTTTAAATATTTTTTTGTCTAATTTTCTGTCAGGAAAACAAATGACCTTCAATCTAGGTCAACTGACAGCTACATGGGCTCACCCCAAGGCTCATGTTTAAGTCCTTATTTTATAATTTTTATGTTAAAGATATTGATAACTGTTTGGAAAATAGATGCATGCTAAGATAACTTGCTGTGATCTCCTTCAGAGGTCCACGTGCGAAAATCTAGCAAAGACCATTGCAAAATTCCCTAGATAATCTGTCCATCTGGGCTAGAAATTTGGAGATCGAGTTTTCACCGCATAAAACCGAATTGGTAGTGTTTAATAGAAAGCGGTTCCCAGCCCAACTGCGTCTCAAGCTGTTGGGAAGAGACATTATCCAATTTTTGATCTCCAAATACCTTGGAGTCATGTTTGATTCAAAATGAACTTGGAGTACTCACATTGCGTATTTGAAAAGAAATGTCAACAAAGGATCCATTTTCTAAGATCAATTTCCGAGACATGGTGCTCACCCGGAAGACCTCATTAAACTCTATAAAACAACTATTCTTTCAGTTCTCGAATATGGCTCTTTTTGCTTCCTCTCGGCAAGAAACAGCCACCTCATTAAATTGGAACGCATTCAATATCGTTGTTTACATATTGCCCTTGGCTGTATGCATTCAACGCATAATATGAGCCTGGAGGTTCTGGCAGGAGTAAAACCCTTACAAAACCGCTTCTGGGAGCTATCATCTAGAATACTGATCAAGTGTGGAATCAGTAAAAATCTTGTGATTGAAAACTTCGAAGAAATGCTCGAATTCAGTAGCCAGTCTAGATTCTTGCGAATCTATATTATGACATCCGATATTATTCTTCCATGCTATAGCTTTCCTAGTGTACGCTTTACTTATCACAGTTCCTCCATTGATTATGATCTCTCCATGAAACAGGCTATTCAAGGAGTTCCATATCAACTTCAACCTGTTTTAATTCCCCATATTTTTATTAGAAAGTACCAACATGTCAATTGCAATAGAAGAATTTTCACTGATGGGTCGCGCATTGATGGATCCACTGGTTTCGGTGTCTACAATGAATACTCATCTTTCTTCCGGAAACTTCAGCAACCTTGTTCTGTATATGTTGCTGATCTGGCAGCAATCAATATCGCATTGGGGATAATTGCCGACATGCCCATAGACCATTATTTCATGTTCTCGGATAGTCTCAGCTCTCCGGTCGATATATATCTTACTTTCTTTCAAAAATATGGGACCAGATGTGTGCGTTGGTCGAAAGATCATTTAGGATTACCTTTGCATGGGTCCCCTCACATGGCTCAATTCCAGGCAATGAGAAGGTGGACTCTCTAGCAAATGTGGGCGCAAAAGAAGGCGAAATCTTTGAAAAAACAATGATTTTTTTTCCTTTAGTACGTCAGAGTTCTCTTCAAAATTTTCAAAACAATTGGACAAGCAATTCTCTTGGGCGGTGGTTACATTCCATTATTCCAAATGTTTCGTCGAGATCGTGGTTCAAAGGACTAGATGTATGTCGCGGTTTCATTCGTGTGATGTCAAGACTTATGTCCAACCACTACTCGTTAGACGCACATCTCTACAGAATTAACCTCGTTGACTCAAACGGGACATTGTTGCGGTCATGGTTGAGGTGCCTACCACCAGAGGAAAAACTGAGGTCATAGTGGCTTCAGCCTATTTTCCGGGTGATGCTCCTAAGGTGCCTCCTCCTGAGATCGATTCATTTGTCAAGTACTGCAGAGCAAATAATAAGTCATTCATCATTGGCTGTGATGCCAACGCACATCATACCGTATGGGGTAGTACGGATATCAACAGTCGAGGGGAGTGCTTATTGGAATATCTCTCATCAAATAATAAAGGCATATGAAATAAGGGAAACGTACCTACATTTTTAAATGCTATTAGACAAGAAGTCTTAGATCTAACATTGTGCAATAGTGCAATTTATGAAAGAATTGCAAATTGGGAGGTTTTTGAAGAAACGTCATTGTCAGATCATAGACACATTACGTTTGAATGGAGTGGGGGGAATCGGTAAACTACTACGTTTAGAAATCCTAGGAAAACTAACTGGGATCAATTAGTACAGTGTTTGAATTCGGAATTATTTACAGAAGGTGGAAAGATCGATGCTGTTCAGAAATTGGAATCGTTTTCCCAAAAGGTAAATGATAAGATTTTAAATTCTTTCACCACTAGTTGTCAAATAAAAAAATCGTCTTCTAACAGGGATGTTCCATGGTGGAGCTCTAAATTGGAACGTCTGCGTAAAACGTCTCGTAGATTCTTTAATAAAGCGAAAATAACCTCAGATTTGACCCCCTATAAGAGGGGACTTACTGAGTATAATAGAGAAATAAGAAAATCCAAACG